>JAULJZ010167611.1:0-25133 GCA_032270985.1 Heliamphora pulchella
ACCACGCCTTGGGGCACCTATTGTTACCGTGTTATGCCATTTAGCTTGAAGAAAGCCGGGGCAACCTATCAAAGGGCGGCCACTACCATATTGCATGACATGATACATAAGGAGGTCGAAGTGTACGTGGACGACATGATAGTCAAGTCTAAGGAACAGGATGGCCACATTACAGCACTGCAAAAATTCATCGAGAGGATTCGAAAGTTCAAAATGCTACTTAACCCACAGAAATGTGCATTTGGAATCACCGCCGGAAAAATTCTTGGATTTATGATCACCCAACGGGGAATCGAAGTTGACCCCTCGAAGATTAAAGCAATTTTGGAAATGCCTCCTCCGCGGACTGAGCGAGAAGTTAGGGGTTTTCTTGGAAAGATCCAATTTATCAGTCGCTTCATCGCAAAATTGATAACTACTTGTGAGCCACTCTTCCGTTTGTTGAAGAAGGGAGTTGAATTTGAATGGGATCAGAATTGCCAAGATGCCTTTGATGTTGTACTATAGTACATACAAAATTCACCAGTTCTAGCTTCTCCCGAACTTGACAGGCCACTAATTCTTTACTTGTTTGTGACTGACTCAGCAATGGGAGGCATGCTTGCACAAGATGGAGAAATAGAAATCGAAAAGGCCGTCTACTACTTAAGCTAGAAGATGACCGGGTCAAAAATATGGTACACGCTGCTGGAGAAGACATGTTGGGCTTTGGTTTGGGCTTTCCAAAAACTGAGGCATTACATGCTGTTTTTCACAGTGAATATCATCTCCCGAATGGACCCGTTGAAGTACCTATTTGAAAAATCGGCACTAACAAGATGGCTGGCCTGATGACTGCTGTTATTATCCGAGTTTAATCTCCAATATGTCACCCGAAAGTCAGTCAAAGGCAGAGCGGTGGCGGAATTTTTGGTCGACCAACCAGTTGAAGGGGATGGAAACCTGAAATTCCAGTTTCCCGACGAACAGCTAATGAATGTTGGGGATGACAAATGGACTCTATATTTTGATGGCGCATCCAATCAATATGGCTATAGAATAGGAGTCCTTCTTGTCACTCCCGATGAATCACATGTTTCGTTGTCCTTAAAACTCAATTTTGAAGTCACCAACAATCAGGCCGAGTACGAAGCATGTTTTGCGGGTTTGGAGGCAGCCTTAAAATTATGGGCAAGAAAACTGAAAGTCATTGGAGACTCAGCACTGGTAGTTTCGCAAGCAAGTGGAGAATGGAAGATCAGGGATTGAACCTTAATTCTCTACCATCAAGAGCTGGAGAAGCTAATACCGTGCTTCGAATAAGTGATCTTCACCCATGTGTCGAGATTGCAGAATTAGTTCGCCGATGCACTGGCCACCTTGGCATCCATGATGGACATACCAGTCGGAGTACGGATGAGACCTTTGATAATAGAGCAGAAAAGAAAGCCGGCATACGAGATGACTCCTGCTATTAGAAAAAGCACTGACGGACTTCCATGCTACGTTGCTATTCAGAACTTCATAGAAAAAGAAAAATATTCCAAGTTTGCCAGCAAAAAGGACAAAAGGACAATACGACGATTATCTGCGCAGTTTGTCATTTGTGGTGGTAGACTGTACAAACAAGGACATTCTGGGGTCAATAAGCAGTGTGTAAACACGGAAAAGGGCCAAGAACAGATGAAAGAGATACATGCGGGAGCCTGTGGGCCACACATGAGCGGAAATATGTTAGCCAAAAAGATCCTACGACAAGGGTACTTTTGGATGACGATAGAAACAGATTGTATTCAGTTTATACGGAGGTGTCATAAATGCCAGATTCATGCAAACCTCGTGCACGTTCCCCCGTCTCAGCTGTATAATCTAACGTCACCGTGGCCATTCTCGGTATGGGGCATCGACGAGATTGGCAGAATAACACCGAAGGCATCTAATGGACACAAGTTTATCTTAGTGGCCATTGACTATTTTACCAAGTGGGTGGAGGCTGCTTCCTACTCGGTATTGAAGGCCTCCTATGTTGCCAAGTTCGTCAATAAAAATATCATTTGTCTGTACGGAGTTTCCCACAAGGTCATCTCAGATAATGGCTCACACTTCCAAGGGGAAGTCCTGTATCTTTTCGAGGAATACCGGATAGTGGCTCACAAGTCTTCGCCATATCGGCAACAAACTAACGGGGCGGTCGAGGCAGCAAACAAGAGCATCAAGAGAATTCTGCAAAAGACAATCAACTCACTCAAAGATTATCTGGAACCTCTACCATTTGCACTATGGGGATACCGAACGTCAATCCGAACTTCAACTGGAACTACGCCATACTCTTTAGTGTATGGGATGGAAACTGTTCTTCCCATTGAGGTTGAAATCCCTATACTAAGAGTGATGGCCGAGGCTAGTATTTTAGAAGCAGAATGGTAGATGAACAGAATGGAGGAGTTGCACTTGTTTGATGAAAGAAGACTGTAAGCCTTATTTCATGTACAAGGTTACCAAAGGAGGACATCTCGAGCATTCAATAATAAGGTAAAGACTCAGAACCTCAGAGAAGGGGATCTAGTTCTTAAGGAAATCAGAGCTCCTATCTTCGTCCCGAGGGGTAAATTTAAACCAAACTGGTCCAGACCGTTTCTCATCAAAACCATCATGACCGGTGGTGCAGTCATTATCATGGATTTGGATGGCAATGTATTCTTCACTCCAGTTAACCTTGATCAACTCAAAAAGTACAATCCCTAAGGTAAAAATAAAGATAAAATAGAAGCTCGCTGAGTTAAAAATCGAAAAGGCAATTCAGACAAAAGTTAGAGCAGCCCGCAAGGCCAAAAACATGAAAGGACGACCTTGGTAAAAGTTAGAGCATTAAAAAAGGAGAGTGTCAATACCCAAGTGAAAACTGAGCCCGAAGTATGTTAATGCCTTATTCCATCATTTTGGCATACGTAGGCTGCTTCTTTAAGAAGTCCTGCCACTTTATTTGTTTTTAACCATCTTTGAATCTGAGTAAGACCAATACAAATTAATTTTTTGGATTTTGATAATAAAGACATTCATGTTTTGGATAAATTTAAACCATCTTAAACACGAAGTAGGAGTTGTTCATTACTTTAGATAAGATTACAAAGTTCTAAAATAAAGGGAGGGCACACAAGTCCCAAACTCTACAAATCATAAAAAAAAGAAAGCTGTGAAATTTTTCAAAATAATGTAGAGGTTCTCAATTCCTCCTCCTTTTCGCTGCTTGTTTTTCCTCTTCTCTGTCTTTGTTTTCCCTATCTTGTGTCAATCATGTCTTGTATTCAGTAGAAAGATCAGGGTACTGAAATTTGTGCATCTCCCTCAATGAGCGAGATGGCCAGGCATCCCGATACTGTGCTAGAAAAGGAGCCCGCAGTGCAGAGGAAAACAAACAGCCTCGAATTCTGGGAAATACGATCTAAATTCGCCTGAACTGCCGCATGATCCTGTAAGGGTTGTAGAAAGTAGTCTGACGCAGACCAATCAGTAGAACGCCAGGGTGATCCATAGTGGTCAAAGTCATAGCAGGAATCTGCCACCAAGGGCACTGCCAGGTAATGACTGGGCCAGTCAGAGCATAAAGATATTATCGCCAAGATGCATCAGTGTCACATATCTGATAACGCGGATGATAAGGGAAAGCAGCGGCAATGTGTCTATTAGTGGGGGGTTTCTGTATAAAGTTCACCTTCTCTATCAGCCAGATCTGTAGCAAGAGTTAGAACAATAAGAGAAAGGCTTTTTAGTGTAATAGAGAACTTGATACAGAGGAAGATGTTGAGTTCACCTGGAGAAGTAAGGGGCTGCCGGTAAAGGTAGCGGTTTTGCCACGATGAACAGTGTCCAAGCCCAACAATGTCTCAGCCAAAACTAGGGGAACGAAGTCTTTCACCATCCACATTTGGCCAACAATGTCAACCAGGACACAACTAACCCGCCCATCAGAAGGGACATGTAGATATCGGGCAAGGAGGCAGAAGCAAAGTGCATAACGGCGCCGTAGCTGAAAGTCTAGATCGCTGAGGTCATCAGTAGGATGGAACCTCTCAACAAGCCACGGGAAGTCACCTGCTGCCGAACTTAAGGAAAGAGAGTAGGAACAACGACAGAATCCCGTGGAGTCAAGTCCAAGATGGCAGCAAGCTCCTCCACAGTGGGGCAGAGTTCTTCAAAACCAAATCGAAAGACATGAGACTGGGGATCCCATAGTTACGCAGCAGCTGCTAGTAAAGGTCTGTTAATCTTCACAGTCCTCAATGAAAAAAGGGCGTTAAGGCCAAAGGGGGCAAAGTTTAAACGTTCGATAGGGGAGTGTTTCAATCCATAGAGAAAGAGGAGAAGACATCTGAGTCCGAGCAATTGTAAATGGGGCCTTCAGGGCCTTATTTATAAGGTAGAAAAGGCAAAAAATCAAAATTTCTGCAAAAAGGACAATCAATGTGGCGACTGCCACCTTGTGAGTGGGCGGCCGCCACCTTAAAAAGCACAGTATAGTAACATCATTCCTTTGACCAGGTGACCGCCAGTTTAAACTTGGCCGATCAGATGAAGTGGACACTCCGGAATGAGCCCGAGAGGACGCCTGGGAACCATGGCCTCTATCCGGGGTTGGGGCCGGAGCTGGAGCAGGTGGCGACGTCACCCTGGTGGCCGGAGCTGGAGGCTGCCAAAAGAAAAACTAGACTTAGAATAGAATAACGACAAGAAAATGCAAAAAAATTGAAACACATAAGCTACTCACAGCAGCTATTGGTATGAAAGCAATGCCGGCCGCCCGCATCGAGGCATCCATTTGCCGACCAGTACTCTCAAACCGGTAATCATCAGTATCGCCCGGGCTAACCAAGCCTGATCGACCTGTAGAAGAGAACAGTTCAAGAATAAACTAGACAGGTAAAGAAAGAATAAGTGACAGAGAGAAAGGTCGAAGACGAACCTGGCTGATGTCAGCCATGAACTCCGATTCCGGCAGAACAGGAACCGGCAGAGAGATGGGGAAGCCGTATACCGTAGTCTGGACGTCCCATGGTAGCTCTGGGCCCCTCCCGCCAGCAACATCCCTAGCAGTAGCTCCAGAAGCTGCACCAGTAGCAGCCGTAGCCCCAGCACCTATAGCAGCAGCATCAGCATTGGCAGCCTCCGGTGCACGCCTCCTACCACCCGGGCCGGGTGCCCATGGACCCGGTAGATGTGCCCGGGTCCAAGTAGTGTAATCCACCTCCGCCACTAGCTGCTCGGTGGCCGGGGTCCCCACCAGCTCGAGAAGAAGATCGACTAGGCTCTGACGCTCAGTTCGGCGCATACAGGCCGGAGGAACCATTGGGATCCGGAAGTGATCTAGGTCGAGCGACTGGCGAACCACCCGCTCTCCCATATAGTACTCCCGTCCAAATGGACCCTCCAGCAGGATCCGCCTGGGAGTGATATCCCGACTGCGGATCAAATCAGCACCAACCCAATCCTCCACCCCCCTCCAGACATCCCAGTGGACCTGCAACAGTTCAAGATATAGTACAATGCAAAGAACAGTAACATATACAGTATGATGAACAGTGTGCAGTAATTAGTGCTCAGTGCAGTACAATACAGTGCAGTAAACAGAATGAAAAACAATGCGGTGCAGTACAGTGAATAGCGCAATAAGCAGTATAATACAGTAAGCAATGTATTGAATGGTAAAGATACCTAGTCAGGGGTTAGCCAGTCCAAAGACACCCGGAACCAGTTAAGATATTTCCCTCCAGCTTTCTTCCCCTTCATCCCACGGGACCACCGGGCTGCACGGGGAATAACTAGAGGGTCTGCCGTAGAGTTCGCCGGGACGTGAAGCCCAAGAAACTCATAGGTCCATAACTACAAAGAAAAAGATGTCAGCAGGCAGAAATAACAGATAACAGAAATGGATAAAGAACTGCAGAAACTAAGTCATACCTTCCAGACCCTCTAGTATCCCCTGATGCTGAGCTCCTGGGGAAACCGGGTCAAGGTCCGCATAAAGCTGTAGAGAGTAGCCAGAGCAGCGCCTCCCCAATCATAGCTGGCAACCCGGTCAAGACGAGCCAGGCCACCCAAGTAATGCAAATGAAAGATATTCTCCTTGTTCGAGAACAAGGAGGTACTTAACATATACATGAGAAAGCCTCGGGCAACCCACTCGTAATGACGAGGCTCGGTGCACTGAAAGTGTCTGAACCGCTCAAAGAACCAGGTATATCTGACTCTGTCGCGGTTCATTTGAGCAGGAATAGGCCCGAGGATGTACAGCAGTGTGTCGGTCGACTAGGATATAGATGGATCAAATGAAATGGGGGCACCGCGTACCCGGATACCAGTGATCAACGCGAAATTCAGAGGTGTCAGAGTAGCCTCAAAAGTAGTGAAGTGGAAGGTGTTGGTGGTATCCCACCACCGCTCGGCCGGGGCTGTCAGCCATACCCGATCATTGCTCATCCTTCCCAGCAGTGGTATGAAACGAGCAAAACCAGAGCATCGATATAAGCCTGGCAAGGAGCAGGGAGGGCATCATACCACTCCAACATCTCCCCGGAGGCAGAACCTCTGAAACTCCGGACATAATGACCAGTCTGTAAAATAAAACAGATAGAGAACATGTAAAAAACAAATCGAGCAGGCAAAGTGTAAAAAATATCGGAAGGAAAAACCCTAGAAAACTAGGCGCCCCAACTCTAGATTCGTGTGCAAGTGACGACCCTTCAATTTCTTTCAAGCCTTAAGAAACTAGGCACCCTAACCCTAGGTTCGTGATTCCTTGTGACCCTAAGCCCTGGTGCACCAGACAAATTTCTATCAATCTATGCTAATTTTCGTCCAAAGTATAAAAAAATCTCTCTTTCTTTTGACATTTGATTTCGCCCCGTAGGATTAATTTTCTAAAAATCTTTGAAAATTGGCCCAATCATAACAAAAATAAAAAATAATAATATATATAAAAAACAATAAAATATAAAAATAAGAAAAATAAAAAGAAAAATATGAAAAAATAATAAAAAAAAATCTTCCAAAAATCTCTGAGATTTTCAAGCATTTCATAAAAGTGTTTAGGATTTTCTAATATTTTTCACAAATTTAAAGAATTTTCTAAAAAATATTTCTCAATTTTTTAAATTTTTTTTTCTCAAATTTCTAGGATTTTCTAAATATTTTCTTAAAATTTTCTCAATTATTTTAAAAATTTTTTCTAAGTTTTTCTAAAAATTATCTAGAATTTTCTTAAAATTTTCGCAAAATTTTTTTAAAAATTTTCTAGGAATTTCTAAATATTTTTCTAAATTTTTTTTAAGTTTTTCTAAAAATTTTTTAGGATTTTTTTAAAATTTTTCTAAAAATTTCAAAATATTTTCTTAAAATTTTCTCCAAATTTTTCTAAAAATTTTCTAAAATTTTCTAAATTTTTTCTTAAAATTTTTTCAAAATTTTTCTAATAATTTTTTAAGTTTTTCTAAAAAAATTTCTAGAATTTTCTTAAAATCTTCTCAAAATTTTTCTAAAATTTCTAGGATTTTCTTAAATATTTTGTCAAATTTTTTTTAAAAAATTTCTAGGATTTCTTAAGATATTCTCAAAATTTTTTAAAAAAAATTTCTAGAATTTTCTAAAATTTTCTTAAAATTTGCTCAAAATTTTCCTCAAATTTTCTCAAAAGTTTTCTAGGATTTTCTTAAAATCTTACTCCAAATTTTCGTCAAATTTTTTTAAAATTTTTCTAATATTTTCTCAAATTTTTTTTCAAATTTATACGATAGTTCTTAAATTTTCAAGGATTTTCTAAATTTTTCTAGAATTTACTCAAAATTTTCTCGAATCTCTTGAGTTATTCTCAAAATTTTCTAAAGGTTTCCAAAAAAAAAAAAATTCAAGTTTTTAGTTTTCTATGGTTTTTTCCTAATTTTCTAGGGTTTTCGAAATTTTTCAAAAATTTTCTAAATTTTTGAAAATTTTTTGCTCCAAGTTTTAAGATTTTTGACAAAATTGCCTAGGATTTTGATAAAAGTTATCCCTTTTCCATAACCAAAAAAAAAAAAGAAAAAATAATCCCCTCCAGATTTGTATTTTTCTCAAAATAAACAATAAAAACTTAAGCTTTTTATTTTGTGATTTTTTGCTAAAATAATCGATTCTTTTGTTGGTTGTTTAAAAGATCCGAATTGTCCCTACTGTTTTAAACTCCATTGTAAAAGTACGTAAACTGGATTTAAAATCATCAATCGGCATCCACAACCATTCATCAAAAACATCAAAATAAAACATCATCATTCATCATTTATCATCATCAACAATCATCATCAACATATGGGGGGATCCTAGGCATGCGTCTACGTTTGAGATATTTTATACTCTGATATCAAAACAAGTAAGGATGGGATACTTACTGATGGTTGTCGACGAGGTATATGGTGGTCAGGGTCCCGCAGAAGAAGGTCGGCAACAACAGCATTCTAAGAAGGCTCATAGCGTCTCATCCTGCGAGGAACCACACGATGTGGTAGTGGAGCATAAGTGTGGGGGTCGAAGGGTGCCGGACGGCCATCTCCAGCGTCGGGATCCGAAAAGTCAGCAATCTCGGCCTCAGCAGCAGCATCTACAGCCGCCTACGCCGTAGCAGCTGCTCGCGCCTCCTCAGTAACACGACGGGAGGCAAGCTCCGCCTCGAGCACAAGGGCATCCATCGCCGCAGTGGACTGCGTGGAAGTGATCCTTGCTAGCGGAGGGGTCCCATCGTGACCCCGAGTCGTCATCCCCATGGCCTTGACCCGCCATGAAGAAAAATGGGATCAAGAGCAGCAGAGTAAACATCGTGAAGCTGAAAGACAAAGAGGAACAAAGGGAAAAGCTTGGGAGAAGACGAGAGAGAATGGAGAGTGCTGTAGGCGCGCTCTAAGTTGGCGGTCGCCATCTCATGTGTGAGTGATCGCCATGTTTCCCAAACGTCGCACGGCGGCCGCCATGTTGTAGGGAATTCTAGTGCGCGACCGTCGTGTCAGACGGATTTAGTCCAGGCGGCCGCCAGCTTGTCAACTGTCATATCATTTCCATCACAGCGACCGCCTACTCCAAAGTTGGCGGCTCAGTATCAGTTCGCCATTATAATGTTTTAGGATTTTTAGGGGATGTTTGAGCAATTTTGTGTTTAATTTTATTATCATTATTGTGTATTTATTTTATTTAAAAAAAAAAATAATAATAATAAATAAATAATAAATAAGTAATAATTATAATAATTTCATGAAAACATAAAATCTTTTAATGTTTATTTGTACATGTTTTGTTTCTAAAAATAACTTTTAAAAATTTTCAAAAATAGTCTCGGAAGTTTTTTAAAAATATCTTGAGAAACTTTTGTGTATTTAAAACCCTCATCTCTTCGAGGTATTTTCCATTCCGATAAATTTAATTTTAAGCCATAAACTTGACTTTTAATTATTTTTAATCTCGTATTTCATCCCGAATTTTTAGGTCTTAACTCGACCTATTAATTCGTGATTTTCCACTCCGATAAATTTAATTTTAAGCCACATATTCGGCTTTTAATTATTTTTAATCTCGTATCTCATCTCGACTTTTAGGCCTTAACTCGACCTATTAATTAGTGATTTTTCACTCCTATAAATTTAATTTTAAGCCACAAATTTGAATTTTAATTATTTTTAATCTCGTATCAAATCCCGAATTTTAGGTCTTAACTCGACCTATTAATTCGTGATATTCTCTCCGTCAAATTTCAAAACCTTAACTTAGCTTTTATCTCATACCTTGTTCTGACTCGTCGGTCCTCCTCACGACTTTAAACTGACTCATCGGTTCTTTTTATGACCCTAAACTGACTCATCGGTCCTCCTCATGACCCTAAATTGACTCGTCGGTCCTCCTCACGATCCTAAACTGACTCGTCGGTTCTCCTCACGATCTTAAACTGACTCCTCGATCCTTTTAATGACCCTAAGTTGACTCATCGGTCCTCCTCACGACCCTAAAATGACTCATCGGTCCTCCTCACGATCCTACACTGACTTGTCGATCCTACTCACGACCTTAAACTGACTCCTCAGTCCTTTTTATGGCCCTAAACTGACTCATCGGTCCTCCTCAAGACCCTAGATTGGCTCGTCGATCCTTCTGACGACTTTAAACTTACTCGTCGGTCCTCCTCACGACCATAAACTGACTCATCGGTCCTCCTCACGACCTTAAACTGACTCGTGTTTGCATTACACTATACCTATCTGCATCATGTTAGCATTTGTTCATGTTAGCATCCACATCTTGATTCTTATCCTTACATCTTTGTATTTTGCCCCATGAACTACGTTATGGCCTGATCCCTAGCAAAAGGGTACGTAGACAGCTCGATAAAAATTTGAGTACGACCAACATCATATGCATACTTGTGTGTTTGTGGTCTAAGATTGACGGCTCGGTCAAAATGGTTGTTGTTTTTGGATATTTCATATAGCCTGCTTTAACACGTTGCTATGCATACTTTTTATGACCCAATTTGTCCCCTCCTAATCTTGGGTGAATTCGATGATGAAAACAAGTAGAATAGTGTCTCGATACAATCCTCGAGAAGTGATGTAAGCTCGGTATTTGAACCCAGAACCTTCAAACCAATAAAATTTTGACGAACTATCGAAACTTGCTGCCCAAGTAAGGCAACCGCCAACTCTCATTGTGGCGACCGCCATAGAACTTTGTAGAAACTCCAGCAAAAAATGGCGATCGCCACCTTTTATCATGGCGACTGCCAACTCCCATTGTGGCGACTGCCATAGAACTTTGAGGAACCTTCCAAAAACATGGCGACTGCCATCTTTGATTGTGGCGACCGTCAACTCCAAATGGCCTGACGTGTCCCAAAATGTGGCAACACCTCATTGGTTGAAGAATTTTACAAAAACCGTACCCCAGCGTACGTTTTCAGTACGAATTTTGAGTGAGAGAGACTCTCCCGATATACCGAGCGATCCCGAGCCCCGACGCCAAAATCCTGCCGAACCTCCGACCGACGTCGAAGCCTCGCTTGGATCACCACCCAAGAATTGGATCTTTGAAGCATACTCCCAACTTGAGGATTTTTCGGTAATCAAGGTATCCTGCTTAGATCCTCGATCTTTCTAAATTTGTATTAATATTAATTTGTATTTTTCTTTCTTTTACATAGTCAATCCTATCCGCTTCATGTAATTTGGTTATTTTATTTAATTATATAGTTATTAATCTCTTCACGTCACACTAAGCACATTATCTTTCTCTTTAATTAACTCATCAAATTAGTGCTAACATGATTTAACAATACGACTAAATAATATCATTATTGTTATGATATAAGCACTTACATAAAAATGGTTGTAATTGTCAATATTACACTCATTTAATTCTAGCGTTTTATTTCTACACTTTTCTTTTTTTTTTTCTATGCTAATTTAATGTTTTAGTATTATTTACTTTCTTTTTATTTTAATTAGTCTAATTTTCTTTTACTATCATTTCATTTTATTTTTCGCTCTATTGTAATTCTTAGTTTTTATTTAATAGTAATGTAATTTTCTTTCTTAACATTTACCTTTTTTTTTTCTTGTAATGTAGTTTTAAAAAATCTTATTTCTTTTTCTTTTAACTTAATGTAATTTCTTTCTTAATGCACTATTTGTCTATTTTTTTCTTTCTTTACTTATAATATTAGTTTAAGTGTTCATTTACTTTCTTAGTTTTGTTTTTCATTTTTCTTTTTCTTAAGTTTAATATCCATTTTTCCTTTAAGTATTAGTTTAATGTTCTTTTCCAATCTTTTCTTTTCTTATAAGTTTTAATAAAGCTCCATTTAGCATTTCTTTTCTTATAATACTAATATTCATTTTCCTCATAGAAATTCATTTTTCATTTTCTATAGTTTTATTCTCTATTCATGGCACTTTTCTTCTTATTTTTGTTAAAATCTAAAAATCACAAAAAACTTCCAAAACTAGTTTTCGTCTTTTATGTGTTATCTTCTTTTGATTTCTTTATTTTTTTTTGTTTCTTCTAAAGCATAAAATGTAAATAGTAAACTAGTATTTTCTAACCTTTTTTTATTTTTATTTATTTTAGCATAATTGTCCTTCTGTAAAGTTTTTCTTCTCATTTAAATTGTTTTATTATACAACCTTTATTTTAAATTTCTTTGTAAGTAAGTTTTCTTTTTTAATGTTGGAATTTCACATGCTTTTGTTTTGGTCATGCTTTTGATAATTTATGCATGTTAAAATTATGCTTAAAATAGTTTAGCTTATTTTGTAGCAAATTCATGTTTAGGTAATTTTAACAATTTCTTTCATACTTTTATTCTTTTATTTAAATCTCGATAATTAGAATATTTTTGAGAATGTTGCATGTGGGAATGTTCCATGTATCCTTTAGTTAGAAATTTCATGCCTTAGAACTTAAGATTTTACACATTTTTATTTGTTTTGATTTGGAGTGTTATGTACATATATCATGTATTTTCTATACTTGATTTTGGATATTCTCTCTTTGCCCCCATTTTCTTTAGTTGAATGCATTTGAGAAATTCTATTAAAAATGAATGATGATTTGTAGAGACCAACCTTATGATTGGGCGGACGGGGTGCCTAACACCTTCTTCGATTCGTACCTTATCCCCCGAGCTCTATTTCTCTGATTAACGTTTTAAAGATTAGTGGCTATTTTTGTTTTTCTTAATTTTTCTCAAAAACTAAGTGTCAACTCTATTTTCGATAAAAGGAGACGTTAAAAATTTAGTTTTCAATGTGTTAAAATATTTTTCAAAACATCTTTAGAATTCTCTTATTTTTGACTCCTAAATCCCAATGCCACACTCATGATCTGCTATTTTGGAAATTCAAGATATCTGCTATCTGCTTACCGAATATTTGCCCAGGAAGTGTCTAATACTGGTATTTTGCTTTTGGGATCCAGGTTTCTCTGTGGTATTACCATTGGGTCGAGAAAAGTACAATCAATACGTGTCTGGAAAAGATCAGTGACATGAAGACTTTGTAGGGTATCTGAACTGCCAACTTAGTCAGCTGAAATGGCAAAAAACGAGATGCATCTAGCAGTCCTAATGAGGGCGATTACTGATATATAGAGAGTCATAGAGCAACAGACCCAGGCTCAAGTGCAATGTCAGGCACAAATTCGGGCAATTTAGGCCCGTATCCCTATTGCGAACGGATAACCAGATGAGATGAACGAGAATAGAGAAGACTTTTGGGATGACAACCATGCCCTCGATGGACCGCAAGTTGTCCCACCTCCACGACGGAACCCTCGTCAGGTTATAGTTGTGGAGGAAAACACTGCGCAGTCTAAAGAATCTGCACTGATTGAGATGATCAACAGGATGGAAAAGGTCCTTAGGAAAGCTAAGGGAGTTGAGGAATATATGCTTGATGTAGGGGGACTCTGCCTGTTCCCAGATGCGAAATAGCCAGAAATGTTTAAAATGCCGGACATGGAAAAGTTTGACGGAACCGGTGACCCCAGAATTCATCTCTGAATGTACGTTGGTACCCTGTCGCCAATGGGGATCGATGACCCGTTAAAGGCTCAGCTTTTTCACCGATATCTTTATGTGGCAGACCAAAAATGATTTCTCTCTCTTGATGTAGCCAAAACGAGAACTTGGAAAGATATCGCAATAATTTTTATCTGCCAGTATAGTTACAATGTCCAACTGGATGTAACTACTCGAGAGCTCGAAACAACCAGACAGGAGAACAAGAAATCTTTTGTTGACTTCCTGACCCGATGGAGGGGTAAGGCCGCTAAGATGACAAATCGACCTGCTAAAAAGGAGCAAGTAAGGATGGTGGTAAAAAACCTGCAGTCTCCGTTGAAGCATTACTTGATGATGCAGCCACTCTCCACATTCGAACAATTGTGTGACATCGGGGTCTAGATAGAGGATGCTATCCAATCCGAGAATATTGAAAAAGTCGAGCCTAGCCAGAAACCACCATGAAGGACCTTTCCTGCAACTAACCAAAATCAATCCGCTGCTCGCTCGAGCGAGGTGAACCTTTTGAATCCTTCCACCCATCAAATGAAGCACTTTAGCAGTCAGACAATGGCCAACAGCTACAAAAGCCGAGAATGGTCTTTACCCCCCTCAATATCTGTTTGTCCACCGCTCTGAATCGACTTATCGAGAATGGGTTCATCAAGCCATTGGACCCCATGCCAGTTCCTGATCCCCTACCACAAAGGTTCAATGCTTCCTAATAATGCGTTTTTCGCCAAGGCCATGGGCACCAAACTGACAAGTGTTTGAGATTTCGACACGAGATCCAAAATCTCATTAATAACAAGGTGATCCCACCACCATCCGTCATCCCAAAACCAAATGTCACTACTAATTCTCTGTCAAATCATGCCAGGCAGATTGGGATAAATTACATGTTTTTGGGGGAATTGGAGGACCCAACCCAGAACGTCTGTCTAGCGCACCTACCACGCCCTCGTGTTTCAATAACCGAGGATCAAATAGCATGCTCATTCATGATGATTAGGCACATCGAGACAGGATGGAAGAATGGAATGTTGATGCCTAGGAGTGGTATCGACCGCTAATCTAAGTCTACCGACAAGAGGAGGATCGCATTGAGGAAGATGACTGGCCATTGGATTACCTGAGTCGACCTTACAGGTTTTGCCATGTGCTTTTTGGAATCACCCTTCCTCAACTTTTTGAGGAAGAAGTGTATGCCAATGAAATGCAGTCCTATTGGCTGGTAAGGATTGCGTTAAAATCTGATGGGGCCGAGTTGACTAATTTCTGGGCCGCTCGGGAACTGCAAGTGAATTTTATTGAAGAGGACATTTGGGAGGAAATTAAAATATATGGGCTATTGAAGATAACAAGAAAAGATGGAAAAATGCAGCCATTAGTGACTTAAATGACTTGTGGGCGTATGAAAGCCCTCTGCACGAAATAAGACAGACTGGTAATGTGATGCCAGGGTTATGGGATCTTGAAGATGGCGTCGAACACCTAACTAGAAGTGAATGACACTTTAAACCAGCTCAGCTAGAGAAAGGACAGCCAAGTGAAAAATGAAAAGAGACAGAGCAAGAGGAGGAAGATGATGCTGTATTGAGACAGTTAAAAAAGACGCAAGCCAACATCAGCATTTGGGGGCTGCTGATGGCCTCACACAAACACAAGTAAGCTGTGTTGAAAGTTTTAAACAAAGCCAGTGTTCCGATAGAGGCCACCCCGGAACAATTGATTGGACTGATTCTGTCGACGATTAAACCAAAAGTCATTTCTTTCTCTGATAAGGATTTGCCCGCTGAAGGAAAAAGTCACAACAAGCTGCTTCATATCACCGTCAAGTGCCTAGAAAAATAGGTCCCGATTACCATCCTTGATAATGGGTCAGCCTTGAACGTTTAGCCATTGAGAACAGCCATCTGCCTTGGGATGAGGCCAGATCAGTTCACTCCCTACAATCAAGGAGTACGAGCCTACGACAACACGAGAAGAGACGTGCTAGGACTGGTGTCATTCGCCGTTTCAATAGGACCTCTATAGACGTCGATTGAGTTTCATGTGTTGGATGTGCCGGCCTCCTTCAACCTGCTGCTGGGCAGGCCATGGCTGCATGACCCAAATGTCCAGGCGGTACCATCAACCCTTCACAAAAAAACTGAAATTGATAAAGAACGGGGCAGTCCTAACTATTCAGGGAGAAGACAGTGTTCATCCTCCGAAAGGAGAAGAGGGCACAATTCTACTAGAAGTTTAGCATAGTGAAGATGATGTGTTGCTGAGTGGTTTTAGGGTCGATGAAGCACAGGCTGTTCAAACACTGATGAATGAAGAAAAAAGGTAAGTCAATCCACGAGCTTTAATGATGATGAGGAAAATGTCCTTCTTCCCGGGCAGGGGATTAGAACGTAAGCTGCAGGGAATCCCAGAACCCCTTCAGGTATTACCGACTTCGCACCGTTTTGGTCTTGGGTATGATCCAACGGAAGAAGATCTGAAAGGGCCTAGAAGGGGATGAAAGGCCAATTTTTCTGGGACGCACAATGGATACTTCGTCAAGGAAAGAGAAGATTTCCCGTATTGTGGCTTTTCGAAACCATGGATCAACGAAGAAACCAATCAAAAGTTACTGGGGTTGGAGATCTTTTTCAGCCACCTGCTATCTGACACGGAAGAGTAAGAAACAATGGAAGGAGAGAAGGAGGAAAAGAAGGTTCAGGGAAAGGACTGGGTTGACAAGCTTGAAAAAGCTGACCTGTGTATTCTGTTTAATGAGAATTTGGGTCAGTTTCGTATAACCGAATCTGATTGCTTCATGATGGGTATCAGTGCACCTGTAGACTGTACTAAGCTCATCGTCGATGCGGCTATGAAAAAGGTGAAGAATTGGACCATCGAGTCTTGTAATGAGCAGGTCATCTATCATTAGTCCAAAATTGAGTCAGAGTCTGTAGTCAAGGGCACATCTGTTGGTGCACCTCTCCATGCTTTTACCATCGAGTTTGTAATCCTTTCTATTTTTAATGGAATGAACAAGATTTTCGGTTACTTTGCTTTGTTTGATTTATTTCATACACTTTCTGACGATTTTGAATTTGACAGGGATATCTCCGAAGAAATAAAACTTTTAATAAAAAGAGAAGAAGAAATGCGTGACCAACCAATAATTGAAGAAACTTTATCAATAAATCTGTGGAATGAAACTAACCCGCAAAATGTTCAAATCGATTCTTTTTTATCCTCAATTGAACAAAAATAACTAATAGCTTTATTAAAAGAATTCAAAGATGTATTTGCTTGGTCTTACGAGGATATGCCCGGAATTGATCATGACATTGTCCAGCATCATATCCCTTTATACCCTGATGCTAAACCAGTTAAACAAATGTTAAGGCAAATCCGACCAGAGTGGGCTCTGAAGATCGAATAAGAAGTCGCCAAGCAAATCAAAGCCGAATTCTTAATGGTAACCGAATATCTGAAATGGGTAGCTAACATCGTATCGATTTTGATGAAAGGCGGTCGTATCCGAGTCTGCGTAGATTTTTGGGATCTTAACAAGGCTAGCCCAAAAGACGACTTTCCACTACCGCACATCGACGTCTTAGTAGACAGCACAGCAGGGCATGCCTTACTGTCATTCATGGATGGCTTCTCCGGATACAATTAGATTTTAATGGAACCCGAGAATAGAGAAAAGACGATGTTCACCACACCTTGGGGGACCTACTATTATCGTCTGATGCCATTTGGTCTAAAGAACGCATGAGCAACCTATCAAAGGGCTGCCACTGCTCTGCTACAGACATGATACATAAGGAGGTCGAGGTATACGTGGATGATATGATAGTCAAATCCAAAGATCGGGATAGCCACATCACAGCGCAGCAAAATTTTTTTGAAAGAAGTCGAAAGTATAAGATGCGACTCAACTCACAGAAATGTGCCTTTGGAGTCACTGCCGGAAAAATGCTTGAATTTATGATCACTCAACGGGGCAATGAAGTCGATCCTTCAAAGATTAAAGCGATTTTAGAAATGCCTCCTCCGAGGACCGAGCGATAAGTCAGGGGCTTTTTGGGTAAGATACAATTTATCTGCCGATTCATTGCAAAGCTGACAACTACCTGTGAGCCGCTCTTCCGTCTGCTGAAAAAAGGGATTGAATTTAAATGGGATCAAAAATGCCAAGATGCCTTCAATGCTGTGCGACAGTACCTACAAAACCCTCCTGTTTTAGCTCCTCCCAAACCTGATAGGCCATTGATTCTTTACTTGTCAGTAACTGATTCAGCAATAGGATGCATGCTGTCACAAGAAGGTGAGACTGGAATTGAAAATGCTGTCTACTACTTAAGCAAGAAGATGACTGGGTCGAAAATATGATACACGCCGCTGGAAAAGACATGTTGGGCCTTGGTTTGGGCTTCTTGAAAATTAAGGCATTATATGCTATCTTTTACAGTGAACATCATCTCCCGAATGGATCCGTTGAAGTATCTGTTCGAAAAGCCGGCACTGACAGGAAGGCTGGCTCGATGGTTGCTGTTATTATCTGAGTTTGATCTCTATTATGTCACCCGAAAGTCAGTCAAAGGCAGAGTAGTGGCAGAATTTCTGGCCGACCAACCAGTTGAAGGGAGTGAAGACACAGAGTTCCGGTTTCCTGATGAACAATTGATGAAAGTCAGGGAAGACAAATGGACTCTATATTTTGATGGCGCATCCAATCATTATGGCTACGGAATAGGAGCCCTCTTTGTCACTCCTGACGAATCACATGTTCCACTATCCCTAAAACTCAATTTTGAAGTCACCAACATTCAGGCCGAGTACGAAGCATGCTTAGCTGGATTGGAGGTAGCCTTAGAACTAGGGGAAAGAAAGCTGAATGTCATCGGAGACTCAGCAATAGTAGTTTCACAAGCAAAAGGAGAATGGAAGGTCAGGAATTTTACCCTAATTCTCTACCATCAAGAGCTGGAGAAGTTGATACCGTGTTTTGAATCAGTAATCTTTACCCATGTACTGAGGCTGCAGAACAAGTTCGCCGATGCACTGGCCATCCTAGCATCCATGATTGACAAACCACCCTGAGTGCGGATGAGACCTCTGATAACAGAGCAGAAAAGAAAGCCGGCTTACGAGATGACAATTGTTATTGAAGAAAGCACTGACGGCCTACCATGGTACTTTAACATTCAGAACTTCATAGAGAAAGGAAAATATTCCAAGTTTTCTAGGAAAAAGGACCAAAGGGCAATACGACGACTATTTGTGCAGTTTGTCATTTGTGGTGGTAGACTGTACAAACGAGGACGTTCTGGGATCAACAAGTTGTGTATAAACACTGAAGAGCGCCAAGAGCTGATGCAGGAGATACACGCCGGAGTCTGCGGACCGCACATGAGTGGTAATATGTTAGCCAAGAAGATCCTACGACAAGGATACTTTTGGATGACAATTTTGACAGATTGTATACAGTTTGTACGGAGGTGCCATGAGTGCCAGATTCATGCAAACCTTATGCACGCTCCCCCGTCTCAGCTGTACAACGTGAGGTCACCATGGCCTTTTTCAGTATGGGGCATCGATGTGATTGGCTGAGTAACACCGAATGCATCCAATGGACATGAGTTTATCTTAGTGGCCATTGATTATTTCACTAAGTGGGTGGAGGCAGCTTCTTACTCGATATTGAAGGCCTCCCACGTCGTTAAGTTTATCAAGCAAAATATCATCTGCCGGTACGGAGTTCCCCATGAAGTTATCTCGGATAATGACTCACATTTTCAAGGAGAGATTTTGGATTTTTTTGAGGAATACCGGATAGTGGCTCATAAGTCCTCGCCATGTCGGTCGCAAACCAATGGACCAGTCGAAGCAGCAAACAAGAATATTAAGAAAATTCTACAAAAGATGATTAACTCACATAAAGATTGGTCGGAACATCTAGCATTTGCACTTTGGGAATACCGAACATCAATCCGAATTTCCATAGGAACAACACCGTACTCTCTAGTGTATGGAATGAAAGCCGTACTCCCCATTGAAGTGGAAATTTCTTCACTAAGAGTAGTGGTCGAGGCCAGTATTTCAGAAACAGAATGACAGAGGAACCGAACGGAAGAGTTGCTATTGTTTGATGAAAGAAGACTGCAAGTCCTATTTCATGTACAAGGTTACCAAAGGAGGATAGCTCGGGCATTTAATAAGATGGTCAAGACTCAGAACCTCAGAGAAGGGAATTTGGTCCTCAAGGAAATCAGAGCTCCTATCTTTGACCCAAGGGGAAA
Source organism: Heliamphora pulchella (assembly GCA_032270985.1). NCBI lineage: Eukaryota > Viridiplantae > Streptophyta > Magnoliopsida > Ericales > Sarraceniaceae > Heliamphora > Heliamphora pulchella. The sequence continues at coordinate 19,831 of JAULJZ010167611.1, forward strand.
GTTTAAACCAAACTAGTCCGGACCGTTCTTCATCAAGACCATCATGACCGGTGGTGCAGTCATCATTATCAATCTGGATGGCAATGCGTTCTCCACTCTAGTTAACCTTGATTAACTAAAAAATTACTACCCCTAAGGGAAAAATAAGATAAAAATAAAAGCTCGCTGAGTTAAAAACTGAAATGGCAACCCAGGCAAAAGTTAGAGCAGCCCGCAAGGCTGAAAATCCGAAAAAGCAACCTTGGCAAAAGTTAGAGCATTACAAAAAGAAAGCGTCAATACCCGAGTGAAAACCAACCCGAACTACGTTATGGCCTAATTTCGTCTTTTTGGAATACGCAGGCAGCTTCTTTTAAAGAAGTCCGGCCACTTTCTTTGTCTTTAACCATCTTTGAATTTGAATAAGATCAATGCAAATTAATTCCTGAATTTTAATAATAAAGTCATTAAAACTTTGGATAAATTTAAAATATCAAAAACATAAAGTTGAAATTTGTCATTACTTCGATCAGAATTATAAAGTTTTGAATAAAAAGGAGGGGCACGCATGTCCCAAACTCTACAAACGAAATAAAGAAAAACTACGAAATTTTTGAAACAAAACAAGAGGCCTCAAGATCTCCTTCTTTTTGCTGCTTGCGTGCCTTCTTCTTTATCTTGTTTCTCCTGATCCTCCATCAGCCATGCCCTGTATTTAGCGAAAAGATCAGAGCACTGCAACTCATGCAACTCCATCATTGAACGGAATGGCCAGGCATCCTGATATGATGATAGAAACGAAGCCCGTAGTATGGATGAAAACAGACGGCCTCGAATGCTGGGGAAGATGATCTGATCACGACCAAACTGTCACATGATCCGACGGGGGTAATAGAAGGTAGTCCGACGCAAGCCGACCAGCAGAACAACGGGGTAATCCGTGGTGGTCAGTGTCATAGCAGGAATCTGCAACTAAGCGCACTGCCAGGTAATGTCTGGGCCAGTCACAGAAGAAAGATACTGTCGCCAAGATACCTCAGTATCGCATGTTTGATAACGCGGGTAATAAAGAAAAGCAGCAGCATTGTGCCTATTAGTGGGAGGCTTTTGCACAAGATTTACCTTCTCCATCAGCCAGATCTGTATTGAGGGTTAGAACAGTAAGAGAAAAGCTTTGCAAGTATGACAGAGAGCTTGATACAGAGAAAAATGTTAAGCTCACCTAGAGAAGTAAAGGGTTGCCAGCAAAGGTGGTGGTCTCGCCACGATGAATAGTGTCCAAGCTTGACATTGACTAAGCCAGAACAAGGGGCACAAAGTCCTTCTCCGTCCATATTTGGTCAGCAATGTCAACCAGGGAACAACTAACTCGCCCGTCCGGAGGGACAAGGAGATACTGGGCAAGGAGGCAAAAGCAAAGTGCGTAACGACGACGCAGCTGAAAGTCATGATCGCAGAGGTCACCAGTAGGATAAAACCCCTCAATAAGCCACAAGATGTCAAGACAGTCACCCGAGGTCAGAATAGAAGCCTCAATCCAGGATAGGCCACAAAATTGCATCACCTGCTGCCGAACTGAGAGGAAGGGAGTAGGAACGACGACAGAACTCCGTGGAGACAAGTCCAAAATGACAGCGAACTCCTCCACAGTGGGGCAGAGTTCTTCAAGGCCAAATCGAAAGACGTGGGACTGTGGATCCTACAGTTGAACGGCAGCCTTCAACAATGGTTCGTCGATCTGCACGACCATGCGATGAAATAAAGAGTTGATCCCAAAAGAAGCAAAGTTTAGACGCTCGATGTGGGTGAATGCCTCAACCCATGAAGAGAGTGGGGTAGCCATTTGAGGGTAAGTAACAGTAAAGGGAGCCTCCAGGGCTGAGTTTATTAGGCAGAAAAGGCGAGAAACCAAAAATTTGGCAAAAGTCACATCCATCATGACGGTCGCCACCTTGTACTTGGCGACCGCCAACTTGAAAAAGCATTATACAGTGACATCATCGCTTTGACCAGGCGGTCGCCATGTTAGAAATGGCGACCGCCATATTGGAGGTGACGATCGCCATATTAAATGGATTCTATAGAAGCGGCCGCCATGTTTAAATATGAAGGAAATACTTAGTTGGTAGTTTTTGTGGCTTGTGTAAAGTGTTGACATTCGTATTGTACATACAATGTAGTTTGCGCAGTAAATAAGAAAGAATCACGTAGCAGATGAACATAAAACGGTAAAAAGACACAAAGGCCCAAAAATGCAATACAGTGTATCAGATGTAAACTGGGGCACCCAGGCCCAATAACCAACAAAATTGGGGCACGCAGGCCCATTGATTAAATGTATGGAAAAGTATCTGACTGGGGCATGCAGGCCAATAAAAAAATATATATAATGTAAAGACTTTGGAAATAGAGCTCTCTCTCTCTCAAAGACGCCTTGGGCAGACTCGACGGGAGGGGCCAGCCTCTTTCGAGCTGTCATCCTCAAAGAGCCGGTCAAAGTCATCACCACCGTCGCTGTCTGAAGAAAAAATAACTCTGGTTCGGCTCCGAGCAGATGAGATCGACCCCCTGGAAAGGGCCCGAGAAGACGCCTGGGAACCACGACCTCTAATCGGCGCCGGGGTAAGAGGCCCGACTGGAACCTGTGGAGGCACTATGCCGGAGACCAGTGGCTGTTAAAAGAAAAGCAAGACTCAGAGCAAGAATAAAAGCAGAAAAATGTAAAAAAAACTAAAATAGAACACATGAGCTACTTACAACAGCTATGGCGTGAAAGCAATGCCGGTCGCCCACATCGAGGCGTCCATCTGTCGGGCCATCACTCTCAGGCCGGTGACCATCAGCATCGTTTGGTCCACTCATGCCTGATTAAATTACAGAAGGAAAAAAGAAGAAGTTAGCTGGACAAATGAAGCAGAAAATGAAAGAAAGGAGTAAGGATAAGGAAATACCTGGCCAATCTCTACTCTAAACTCAGAAACAGGCGGGACTAGGACAGGAAGGGAGAGAGGGAAGCCATAAGCCACAGACTGGATCTCCCAGGGGATCTCCGGACTTATGACTCCTTCAGCACCAGCTCCGGGGGATACAGCTCCAGTAGCTCCAGCAGCGGCGGTAGCTCCCACTCCAACATCAGCACCGGCATCTGCAACCTCTGGTGCCTGTCCTCTCCTCCTACCGCCAGGGCCAACTGGACCATGACCTTAGGGATCTGTCAGATGTGCCCAGGCCCAGGCTGTGTAATCCCCCTCCGCCACCAGTAGCTCTGAAATGGGAGTCCCCACCGTCTCTAACAGCAAGTCGACGCGGACTATGCGATCAGTCCGGCGCATGCAGGCTGGTGGAACCACCGGTATCCTAAAGTGATCAAGGCCGAGCGACTGATTGACCACTTGCTCGCCGAGATAATACTCCCTACCAAATGGGCCCTCCAGCAGGATCCGCCTAGAGGCGATATCCCTGCTGTGCATCAGATCTGCGTCGGCCCGATCCTTAGCTCCTCGTTAGACATCCCAGTGACCCTGTAGTAATTCAAAGAATAGTGCAAACAGAAAATAGTAAGCAGTGCATACAGTACAGTATGATGACCAGTGTACAGAATACAGTGATCAGTGTGTAGAATAAAAGCGTACAGTGCAGTGAACAGCCATGAATAAGATGCAATGCGGCAAACACAGTAAAATGATACCTGATCGGGGGTCAGCCGGTCCAATGAAACCCGAAAGCGATCTATGTCTTTCCCTCCTGCTTTCTTCCCCTTTAGCCCACGGGTCTACCAAGCTGCTCGAGGAATAACCAGAGGGTTCACTGCGGAGTTCGCCGGGACACGAAGCCCGAGGAACTCGTAAGTCCACTGTAGCAATGAAGAAAGCGTCAATAAAGGATGACAGGAGAATGGAAATGAATGAAAAAAATACAGGAACTAAATCGTACCTCCCAAACCCTCCAGTATCCCCCACGGCTAACCTCCTGAGGGAATCGGGTCAGCGTCCGGATGAATCCATAGAGGGTGGTCAGAGCAGCTCCTCCCTAGTCGAATGAGACAACCCGGTCCAAACGAGAATGGGCGCCAAGGTAATGCAAACGAATGGTATTCTCCTTGTTCGAAAATAAGGAGGTACTAAACATATACATCAAAAAATCCCGAGTGACCCACTCGAAGTGGCAGAGCTCAAAGGAGTGGAAGTGGCAGAAGCGCTCGAAGAACCAGGTGTATCGAACCCGGTCTCTGTCCATCTGAGCAGGAACGGCTTCGAAAAAATACAGCAGCGCGTCAGCAGAGCGGCCGACGGTCGGATCAAATGGCAAGGGCGCTCCTCCAACCCGTATACCAGTAATCAGCGCGAAGTTGAGAGGTGTCAGGGTAGCCTCAAAGGTGGTAAAATGGATGGCATTGGTGGTATCCCACCACCGCTCTGCCAAGGCCGTCAGCCAGACCCGGTCATTGCTCGTCCTACCCGGCAAGGGTATGAATCGAGCAAAGCCGCCGGCATCAATAATGGCCCGGCTAGGAGCAGGGAGGGCATCATACCACTCAAATAACTCTCCGATGATAGAACCTCCGAAACCTCTAACATAGCGGCCAGCCTGAAAAGAAGAAAACAAACAGAAGATATATAAAAAAAAATAGATCAAACAAGCAAAATGCAAAACATTTCTGAAAGCAAACCCTAGGTTCGTGTGTAAGTGACGACCATTCAGTTCTTCCAAAAGTCCTAGGAAAAGATTAGCCACCCAAACCCTAGGTTCGTGTGTATGTGACGACCATCTGGTTCTTCCAAGCCCTGATAAATCAGGCAAATCCTCCTACCCTAGGTTCGTGTGTAAGTGACGACCCTTCGGTTCTTTCAAAAGCTCTAGAAAAATACTAGGCACCCTAACTCTAGGTTCGTGTGTATGTGACGACCCTCCGGTTCTTTCAAGCTTGATAAATCAGGTAAATCCTTCCACCCTAGGTTCTTGTGTAAGTGACGACCCTTTGGTTCTTTCAAAAGCCCTAGAAAAAGACTAAGCATCCTAACCCTAGGTTCGTGTGCATGTGACGACTCTCCGGTTCTTTTAAGGCCTGATAAATCAGGCAAATCCTTCTAACCCGAGGTTCGTGTGTATATGATGATCCTCCGGTTCTTTCAAGTCCTGATAAATTAGGCAAATCGTCTTACCCTATGTTCGTTTGTATGTGACGACCCTTCGGTTCTTTCCACAAACCCTAGTAAAAAACTATGAACCCTAAATCCTGATATAACGGCAGATTTCTACCTTTTTGTGTTAAAGTATATATATATATATATATATATATATATATATATATAGAGAGAGAGAGA
>JAULJZ010167620.1:0-25131 GCA_032270985.1 Heliamphora pulchella
AGTATATGAATAGCATCGATGCATGGTTTATGCTTTACAGTTGTAAAACAGCATGTATAAATGTGTTATACGCTTTTTGGGGTTTGGTAGAGGCTTGTTTGGACCTTAGAAACCTATTTTGGCTTGAAAACGTTGGAACACACACTGTTCTGGGGTTCAGTCGACTGAGGGGCTCGGTTCAGTCGACTGACCTGAGATTTTTGGGTTCGGTAGATTGAACTTGATGGTTCAGTCGACTGAACTAGATGGTTCGGTCGACTAAATAGTGTTATTCTTGGTTTTCTATGAATAGGGCAGTGGTGGAATTTTTGGGACAAAAACCTTTCTTCCAGGCTAAGAAACCCCTTTTCTCTGCCTTCTCTCTAGCTTTGAGGGCCCGGGGCTTGGTTTGTGTTCGATCCTTTGCGGATTCTTGCTATCGGGGCCGAGGGCTTCGCATCTATCTGGTCGGATCCTCATTCTGACACCGTTCAATTTTGAGATGTCGAGTTGTTGACTCTTCGAGGTAGGATTCTAGACCTACTACTGTTATGAGGGTGTTATATGTAGTTATACTTGCTTTCACCGGGTAGAAATGCATGAAATGTTGTTTACATATTTTAAACAGTAATTTTTGGGTAAAAGTGGGTTTTTACGCATTTTTCTCAATTGTAAACATGTTTCGGGTACGTGGTATCCGTAGTTTTCAAAAGGAGGTTTGAAAACGGTGATTTGTGAAATCGGGTGAAAAACGTCTTTTGGAGGCTTGGAGCTAACCCGCTGGGTTGAATCTCACCTTTTGCATATTTTGTTGGAAATGGTTTTAGATCTCCATTTTGATGGATTGGATCTTTTTTATACATGTGTTGTATAAACTGTTTTATGGGTTTCGTAGTTGAGCTACGGTGGGTTTTTAAATGTTATCCATTGTTGTACCATGACATAATGTGATTTGAGTTGGGCTTCTATTGCTCCTTGGTGTAAGTCCAAAAACGTGTGCAGAGTGGGTTCGCTACGGTCCCTCGGGTTAATCCCCGTATACGTTGTTTGGTTATGTTTCATCCATCGGTCGTGGCAAACCGTAAAGAAACAAGTGTGTGATTTGGGTACTTTCCTATCGGTCAGGGAAATTCATAAAAAATTCGGTTGCCTCTGTGAATGGAGTTATTGTTGTAACTCCGTATAGAACTTGCCATTATCTAGCAGGCCTTCAGTGGTTCAGGACTAGGGTAATGGGTAGAAGTTTATAGTTGTTACCTTTGTCTGTACGACAGAGTCGGTACATAGGATTTCATTTATATATTTTCTCCTCGGCTGTGTGGCCCGAGTGGAGCTTACTGTTTATTTACAGGTTTCCCTTAACTGTGGCATGATATCTGTTAGGATGATATGCATAGTTTAAAGGATTGAAAAACGTGAGTTTTTATGAGATAAAACATTTTGAGACTTGTGGTAGTCTCATAGAAAACTTGTGGTTTTGGAAGGAAAACCTTTTTAGCTCCAGTGGTTGAGCCCGTGTGTGTGTAATTCCATAGCCTGCTTTACAGTTTTATTGTCTATATTCTATTGGGCTTCGACTCACGGTGTGGGATTTTGCTGTAAAACCTTTTCATGTGAGCACGAGAAGTTGACCTAGTTGCAGAGGTGATAGAAGACTTGTTGTAATTTTCCCTATTTTTGTACATGTACTTTTACATGTAACGCCTGTGATGGCTGGTTTTGTACACCTTTGGGCGATATGCTTATTCATGTATGAGATGCATGTTTTCAGTTTATGAGGGTTGAACTGTGGGAATTTTATCCAATTGATGTATATTTTTCAGTTGAGGGCTTTCCAACTGCAACTCTTATTTTCTCAAATTGTCTTTTGGGTGGGCTTTCACGCGACCCTGATGTTGGGGCGTGACAAAAGAATTACTAGATTTTTCTTTAAGCTTCATTGTTATTTTCCATTGAGAAGTGAGTTAGTATTTCATTGTTTGTACTCATCTGCTCATTGTAAGAGCAAATCCTTTGTACACATTTCGCTTGTTACATTGTATTTGAGAAAGGCGTTTCTCAAAAGAAGCTAATCCTCCTATAAGGATTGGATTGCTTGAGAAGGGGATATTCTCAAGAGAGGCTACTCCGCCTAGACTAAGGAGAGAGGCTCTTTCGCCTATTGAAGGGGAGGTAGTAAGAAATCCTCATAGCGGTTGGCTTGAGGTAAGGACGTAGGCCGTTGCGCCGAACCTTGTAAAAATCGTGGTGTTCTTCTTCTTGCTTGTTCATTTCTTTTATTAACTTTGTTATATTATTGATTGTCATTGCTTCACATACACTTGCACTTGAATCATTTATTTCTTGCATCCTTCAATTTTTAATGTTAGAAAGTTTTGAATCCTATCATTTCACTTTGCAGGGAATATTGTCAAATTAAAATATTATTGTATCTTAATCTAAAAGTCATATTTGAAAAGTATTAAACTTGGAAGTTGTACTTGTATTTTTTAAAACAAGAAAAGTTGAATCTAGTTAACAAGAAGGTTTAAATATTGTGAATTAAACTTGAAGTACATTTACATTTTTATCTTCAAACAAAAAGGGCTTTAAATATTTTCATTTGCTCTTAAATTTTTTTGAATCATATTTTTTTGTCAATTAAAAACTACTTGTGTTATAATTTTTTTTAACAAGAAGTCATACTTAAAATATATTTGTGTATTAATACATCTTGCTTATAAGTGAACTAAAAGTTATACTTGGCTTCTTATACTTAAACATTTTTTTTAAAATCCAATTCACCCCCTATTCCCCTCTTGGGAATACACATATACTATCACAATTGAGGGTGGGGGATGGAGTTTGACTTAAGTTTAGAAAATTTCTCTTGATTCCTTCTTTTTTCTTCCTTTTTGTTCCTTTTTCTCACCTTAACACTCAAGAGCAAGAGGTTCTGGTTTCTCTCCCTCTCTTGCACAGAAATATCAAGTGGAGAAGAGGGTGTTTGGCTTGGTTTATAGAGGCAAGGGCTAGGGAAGACAACGGGGACAAAAAGGTACTATTATAAGACTTGTTTTTATTTTTCATTAAATGAGACTTGACTTGATTTGAGATATTTCAACTTTTTGAGGGCTAGAAATCATATATGGGGAAGATAAATATAGTTAAAGGTCAGTTTAGGGGACAAAAATGTGATCTCCCATCAACCAAGGGGTTTTTCTCAGTTTTCGTGCCCCTATTGTACAAGAAAATGCATTAAAAGTTAATTTGATATATTTTTTTGATGTCCTTTTTACTGAGACCCATTATTTTAGTATATTTATGATAAATTTAGTATTTTCATGTACTATCATAGTTTTCATAGCAATTAATTAAATAGATGTAGTCTTTTAAGTTAAATTAAGCTATTTTGACAATATATGACTTTTTGACTTATTTTATTGCGTATGAATTTCAAAAATGAGTTGTTTGCTTTTGTTAACCTACAACACTATATTATTATGTATATTACTTGTTCAACAAGTATTGGATCATCATAAGACTTGATTTAATACCTTTCTTATTATTTTAAGCTAAAAAGAAAGCAAAAAGATATTTTTGACACTATTCCCAAGGTGGTTGGCCACTAAGGGATATTTTTGTCACTTTTGATGTTATTTGTCTTCCACCACTCTCTAGCATCTTCCCGTAGTTGGAGCGCCACCAACTTTAAACGCAGAGCATCCTCCTCAATATCTAGAGTATTGAAGATCGACGTGGTCACTTCCAACCACTCAGTAGGCACCTTTGGATCCGGCTCCCCAGAAAGGATTGGAGGATCCAACCGCCAAAATTCCCTCTTGGCCACAAAAGCCCTTAGCTCAGGAACCCACACACTAGCCCTTGTCTGTCACACCCCGAACTCCGGGTCACGTGAAAAACCCATAAACAACCATACAACACACCCAGCCCGATGTTTACTCACAAAATAAACCATACATGCATTGTATATAAACGCCAAACGGCTTACAATACAAGGCTCCAACGCCGAGAAACATGTTACAATATACATGTAACAGAAAGAACAAAAAAGGAAGACTAAAACTCTTGCGCCTCTCCAGCACCTCCTGATCAACCCGCGTGACCAGTACCTGAAGAAAAATCAAATCCTACACCGTGACCCAAAGCTCAGCAGAAACTAGACAAGCATGCAATATATGCTAAACATGCTAGGAAAACGAGGTGCAGTTTTAGACTCTCTTTCAAGCCTTGAAAACAGTTTGAAAACAGGTTTAGATCACGACTCACCAGAGCCAGAAAATCATTTTCACGTGCAATGGAAAAGCGAGGATAAAAACCATTTTTCGACTCATCATAGCCTTGAAAACGATTCTAGTATTACGATTCCCGTAAGCCGATAATACAGTATTTCGACTCCCATAGGCCGATAATACAATTTTAAGAAAATTGGCCTATCCGTCCCCAAATGCAATACATGCAATCCATGAATCTTCTCGGACTTTCACCGATGCACCGTAGCCCCCGTCAATGCATCTTTACGGACTTTCACTGAGGGACCGTAGCCCTATCAAATACCTCTTTACAGACTTGCACCGAGGGGCCGTAGCCCTATCGAATATCTCTTTACGGACTTTAACCAAAGGGTCGTAACCCTAACGTAATCTTCTCGGACTTTAACCGAACGGTCGTAACCCTAACGTAATCACCGTCAGCAAGAGCTAACATAACCATCTATCTCATTCCATACACCTATGCATAACCTACTCAGGATTTAAATGCATAAAACCACGTACTATTTCTACGTTCACATAAGTACATCACGTGCTACGCACGCGACTCACATAAACCTGCACCCATGCAACATGCTCTACATGCATTCGTTCTTCAGATTCCACATCCACATGCCTATAAAACTCAGGGTCTTAAAGCATAAACTACATTACACATAACGCCATTGAAATCCATGTAAATCATATTACATAATCCATGCATGAATAAACTACAGTTATAAATGCGCATAGCCATATATAACTTCACTTCATGACACCACCCGCCATATAACCCGACATCCATTCAAACGATTCCCAACTGACATAGCACGCTGCCACAACCCTGCTCGAGCTCACAACCACCGCTCGAGCGGTCCCTTACTGACATACATCTCTGCCACTCCACCGCTCAACCATCGCTTGAGCGGTCACCAACCGGCCCAACACTCTGCCACCAGCCTGCTCGAGCACACAACCACCGCTCGAGCGGTCAACGCTGGGAGGAAACCCAAACCAAGAAATAAAATCAAACTCCGCACGCAATGATACACTAACCACCACAAACACAACTGTGTACCAAAAACTCACATCCAACCATGCACATCATACACCCAACACAGACCCACGACGCCCACACGCGCCCAACGCAAACAACAAACCTATAGAACACGACCTAACGAAAGGCCAACATAAGCCTCCCACAAAATGGTTCTCACCAAAACCCCATCTCTAGAAAGAACACCGGGCCCAACACATCCCGCACCCAACGATGCACCAACCACCACGCACTCAACCCCGCACCAACACCCCGCATGAAATGACCAACACCCTCTCCGTGACGTCAATTGACTGGATCCCATAATCCAATCAACTAAAAATCACTAGAGAAGAGCAGTCGATTGAGCTCCATAACCCAATCGACCAAGAGGCCACCACACGACAAAAGAAACCCCCAAGGCCCCAACACAACCATCACAGGCTCCCTTACGCCCAACACGCCCAACACGGACCCATTCACGTCCATCACAAGCCCACGATGTGCCAAGAAACAAGAAACCTTATAAAAAGCTCCATCAATGATGAAAAACAACCTTTCCCAAACGTTTGGCCAAAAATGGGGGAAAACAGTTTGGAAATCTTAACATACCTCCACTCTTTTGGCCATAAATTTTTTTACAAAAAGAATTTTAAGGTGAGAGAGGTGTCAATGGAGAGAAGACTTTTGGGGATTCGATTTGAGTACATGAACGACCCAATTCTGAGTCCGGATGAGGGAGATAATATCAAAACAAAATGGCCCTGCGCAGCCAGTCCGCTCGAGCGGAGATCGGGCAGTCGAGCGAGCTACCACCTGAGAGAAACCCATACTTTCTGTTCTTGAGTGTTCTTGGCCCTCAAACTCTCAAACACTCACAAACCACCATCTCAACCACAAATCTAAGCCTTTAAACACTTTCTCAACACCCTCGGACGTGTCCAAACCCGAAACTACCAAAAACCTCGAAAGGAAAAACTCAAAACCCGATTTCATCCACCGAAATCAACACAAAACCCCTTCTGAAACCAAAACCCAATTTTCTTGAAACAAAGTCAGATCTACAGCAATCTAACCGTTAAAAACACACACGATTACATGTAGCATCCTTATAAGACCTGAGAGTCTTGGATCCTACCTCGGTGAGTTAAAAACTCAACGTCTCGAACCACGTGCAAAATTGAGCTTCGTCAAAATCAAAATCTGACCGGATGGTTGTGTAGCCCTCAATGCCGATACCAAGAATCCGCAGTCTGATCGTCAAAAACCGAGCCCCGGCCCATGAGAACTTAGACAGAAGGTAGAGAGAAAAAGGAGGAAACTTAGGAGCTAAGTTTTAGAAAATTTTTTTATGAAAATATCTAACTCCAGATATTTACAGGCCTCCAAAATATCTTTTTTTTAAAAATTTTTGAAATTCGCGCCACAACGGCCCACGACCCAGGGAACCTACCCCGCATGCATATCTAAGCCCGATCATGCATCAAAAAGCATTTAATCATGCAAAACCAAAAATGATAAACACGCGTCGAAAAACGCCGAAAAAGAAAACGGGTTAGGGTCTCACATGGTCGCTTCTGCCATAGCTCGCATAGTAGCCAACATCTCCTGGACGACATCAACGCCGCCAATATCAGCACCACCCATTTGTTCCTGTGTGGCAGGAACGTTCCCTTCTTTTGGAACCTGAGCATAAGCATGTCCTCGACCACGACCTCGGCCACGACCCCGTCCCCGCACTTGTGAGACCCTGACTCGTTTTCTTCTTTCGGCATTTTTGGACGTGCGTTACGTGTTTTCATTGCAGCATGTTTTATATGCTTTTGATGCATGTGGGAAAGGTTCTGGGGGCCGTGGGGTGTTACGACGCGAATTTCAAAAATTAAAAAAAAAGATATTTTGGACGCTTATAAATATCTGAAGTTCGATATTTTCAAAACTTAACTCCGACGTTTCCTCCACATTCTCTCTACCGTTTCTCTAAGTTATCGGGGGCCTGGGGCTCGGTTTTCAATGATCCAGCAGCGGGTCCTTGATTTTGGCACGGTGGTCTACATTTCATCCGGACAGAATTTTATTCTTGCGAAGCTCAATTTTGCTTGTGGATCGAGGCGTCAAGTTTTTAACTCACCGAGGTAGATTCTAGGCCTATATGTTTTATAAGGGTGCTACGTGTAATCGGATGTATTTTTACCGGTCGGATTGTTGTAGATCTGAATTTGTTTCAAAGTTGGGTTTTTGGGTTTAAAACCCGTTGTTAGTCATTTTCGGTTGGATGGAATCGGGTGTTGAGGGTCCCTTTCAAGGCTTTGAGGTATTCTTGGGCTAGGGTAAGCATGTGGGTATCATATCTAGTGTTTAAAGGCTTTGATTTAGGGTTTATACATGTTTGGGGCTAAAAAATCTGTTCTATTTTCCAAGAAACCGAGACTGGTATGTGATGGATCGATCGGTCTTTTAACCGATCGATCGGTCTGGGCGATTTTAGAAAAAAAAGTCATTTTTAAAATCGATGTATCTCTCTCATTCGGACTCGGAATGGGGTTGTTCTTATGCTCAAATTGAAGCCCCGGAAGTCTTCTTTCCAATGACACCTCTCTTGCTTTAAAATTCTTTTTGTAAAAAAAGTAATGATCAAAAGAGTGAAGGTATGTCAAGATTTCCAAACCGTTTTTCACCCGTTTTTTGCCAAAAGTTTGGAAAAAGGTTGTTTTTCATCTTGGTTGGCCGTGTTGGGTGTGTGAGAGTTTTTGTTGGCCGTGGTGGGCGTGTGTGGGATCGTGTTTGCCGTGTTAGACGTGTGTGAGTCCGTTTTGGTCGTGTTAGTGCCTTGGGAGTTTGTTGGTGTTTTGTGGTTTGGTGGTTGGTTCTTTGGTTTCCAATTGGCGTCCTATGGTATTCAATTGATTAATTTATGGAAATTAGTTGATTCAAATACAAGTGGATTCCTTTTGGGGTTCAGTTGGTTGTGTGATGGCTTCGGGAGTCGTGTGGTGTCCTCTCGGTCGATTGGGTTATGGGGTTCGATCGATTTCTCTCCTCTAGTGATTTTTAGTTGATTGGATTATGGGGTCCTGTCAATTGAAGTCACGGAGAGGGTGTTGGTCATTTCATGCGGGGTGTTGATGCATCGTTGGGTGCGGGATGTGTTGGGTCCGGTGTTCTTTTTAGAGATGGGGTTTTGATGAGAACTGTTTTGTGGGAGGTTTATGTTGGTCTTTGGTTACGTCGTGTTCTGTAGGTTTGTTATTTGTGTTGGGCGCATGTGGGCATCGTGAATCTGTGTTGGGTGTATGATGTGCATGGTTAGATGTGAGTTTTTGGCACACGGTTGTGTTTGCCGTGGTTAGTTTAACTTTGCGTGCGGTGTTGTGGCAGTGTACTATGTCGATCGGGGATCGTTGGAGCGGTGTTGGCCTCCATATTAGGTTTTAGTTTTGATTTTTTGTGTTGTTGGTTGTCTCGGTGAGTGGACGGGTCGTTCAGGTGAGCGGATGACAGATATGTGGCATGTGATGTCATGATGAGTTATGTGACGGGTGGCGTCATGATGTGAAGTTATATATGGCTGTGTGCATTTATAACTGGTTACATGCATTTATAACTCTAGTTTATTTATGTATGGAATCTATAAGTGAATTACATGGCTTTGATATCGTTATGTGTAATGTGATTTATGCATTAAAACCTAGAGTTTTATAAGCATGTGATGTGTTTTATGGAACGTCCTGTTGATACATGGCTATATGCTTTAAATCCTGGTTTAGGTTTTCATATGCGTACGGAATGGATTAGATGAATCTGTGATCCAGTAGATGTAAATCCTGGTTGATGATGCACGTGTACGTGTATGGGTGTATGAGGTAGGCTGTGAAAGTCGATGTATGACGTAGGCTGGAAAAGCCAGTGTATGAGGTAGGCTACGAAAGCCGGTGTGTGTGCAATTGGGGCTGCGGTAGTCCTTCAGTTAATGTCCAAGAAGATGTACTAGTTGGGGCAGTGGTCCTTCGGTGAAATTCTGAGAAGATTCATGGATTGCATGTATTGCATTTTGGGAAGGATAGACCAATTTTCTTAAAACTGTATTATCAGCCTACGGGAGTCGAAATACTGTATTATCGGCCTACGAGAGTCGTAATATTAGAAACATTTTCAAGGCTCTGATGAGTCAAAAAATGGTTTTTATCCTCGCTTTCCCATTGCATGTGAAAATGGTTTTCTAGCTCTGGTGAGTCGTGATTTAAAGCTGTTTTCAAACTGTTTTAATGGCTTGAAAGAGAGTCAAAAATTGCACTTCAATTTCCTAGCACGTTTTGTTTATATTGCATGCTTGTCTAGTTTCTGCTGAGCCTTGGCTCACGTGTGGGACAAAATATTTTCAAGTACCGGTCACGCAGATTGATCTGGAAGTGCTGGAGAGGTGGAAGAGCTGTAGTCTTTCTTTTGTTTCTTTTGTATCATGTATGTTGTAACATGTTTTTCAGCATTGGGGCCGTATAATATAAGCCATTTGGCGTTTATATACAATGCATGTATGGTTTATTTTGAGTGTGTATTCTCAAACTGGGTGTTGTAGTTGTTTGTTGTGGGTGTTTCACGTGACCCGGTGTTTGGGGGGTGACAGATTGGTATCAGAGCTCTGGGTTCGAATACCTATGAGCTGTGGGAAGAGGGTGCGTTCTTGTGTGAGGTTAATTGCGTATGCTTAACTACATGTGTTTAGATGCTTTGATAACATGTATGTGTTAGCATGTTAAGCATGAGTACGATGTCTATATGTGAGCATGGGGGTTGAACTGTGAGATTGATTAGTCTTGCCTTTGGGCATTTGGATTAACAAAGTTGGGAGCCAAGTTAGAAACGCGTTTAGCTGACGTGATTTCTAGCTGGGAATCTGAGTAGGTTGTTCAGACTAACGCGTCATTCTTATCGGTTCTCCTCGGTATGTGGGTTTTGTTTAGGATGAACCTATGTGCTTATGTGTTAGCATGCTTACTTATGTGGTTTATGCTATGTGCTGAGTCTTATGTTTTTGTCATTTTCATATAGACGTGATGTTTGCATGGAGAGGGCAAGGCTATGTTCGAGGTCGTGACCATGGGTTTGGAGTTGGTGGTGTGGACTCCGTGGGTGGTGTGCTGTGTTGAGGCAGCGGTTGGTGATGATGTGAGTTGGGGTGAGTTGTAGATCCCATGTTTGTGAGATAGTTAGCCATTATCTAGGATGCCTGACCTTGTTTGACTATATCCTAGGAGTGGTTTAGCTAACCATCTCGTGCATGTGTCGATTGTGATCGACGAGTTGTTTCCTTTTGACCTTGTATTGAAATTTGGGGACGAAATTCCTTTAAGGGGGATAGAGTTGTGAGACCCTGACCCATTTTCTTTTTTCGGCATTTTCGGACGCCTCTTACGCGTTTTCGTTGCAGCTTGTTTTATATGCTTTTGATGCATGTTTGAGGGTAGAGATGCATGTGGCGAAGGTTCTAGGGGCCGTGGGGTGTTACGACGCGACTTTTGAAAATTCAAAAAAAAAGATATTTTGGAGGCCTATAAATATCTGGAGTTAGATATTTTCAAAAGATATTTTCAAAACATAACTCCTTAGTTTCCTCCATATTCTCTCTACCTTCTCTCTAAGTTCTCGGGGGGTTTGGGGCTCGATTTTTGACGATCCAATAGCAGATCCTTGCTTTTAGCACGGTGGGCTACGCGTTCATCTGGACGGAATTTTATTCCGACGAAGCTCGTTTTGCACGTGGTTCGAGGCGTTGAGTTTTTAACTCACCGATATAGGATTCTAGACCTGTATGTTTTATAAGAGTGCTACATGTAATCGGGTATATATTTACCAGTCGGATTGTCGTAGATCTGAATTTGTTTCAAAGTTGGGTTTTTGGGTTTAAAACCCGTTGTTTGTCGTTTTTGGTTGGATGGAATCAGGTGCTGAGGGTTCCTTTCAAGGCTTTGAGGTAGTCTTGGGCTAGGGTATGAATGTGGATATCATATATGGTGTTTAAAGGCTTTGATTTAGGGTTTATACATGTTTTGGGGCTGAAAAATCTGTTCTGTTTTCCAAGAAACCGAGACTGGAGTGTGACGGATCGATCGGCGTTTTAACCGATCGATCGGTCTGGGCAATTTTAGAAAAAAAAATTATTTTTAAAATCAATGTATCTCCCTCATTCAGACTCGAAATGGGGACATTTTTGTGCTCAAATTGAAGCACCGGAAGTCCTCTTTCCAATGACCTCTCTTGCTTTAAATTTTTTTTGTAGAAAAAGTTAAGATCAAAAGAGTGAAGGTATGACAAGATTTCCAAACGTTTTTCACCCGTTTTTGGCCGAATGTTTGGAAAAAGATTGTTTTTCATCTTGGTAGGCCGTGTTGGGTGTGTGGGAGTTTGTGTTGGCCGTGGTGGACATGTGTGGGTTCGTGTTTGCCGTGTTGGACTTGTGTGAGTCCGTTTTGGTCGTGTTAGGTCCTTGGGAGTTTCTTGGTGTTTTGTGGTTTGGTGGTTGGTTCTATGGTTTCCAATTGGCGTCCTATGATATTCAATTGATTAATTTATGGGAATTAATCGATTTAAATACCGGTAGATTCCTTTTGGGGTTCAGTTTGTTGTGTGATGGCTTCGGTAGTCGTGTGGTGGCCTCTCGATCGATTGGGTTATGGGGCTCGATCGATTGCTCTCCTCTAATATTTTTTAGTTGATTGGATTATGGGGTCCTGTCAATTGAAGTCACGGAGAGGGTGTTAGTCATTTCACGCGGGGTGTTGATGCATCATTGTGTGCGGGATGTGTTGGGTCCAGTGTTCTTTGTAGAGATGGGGTTTTGATGAGAACCGTTTTGTGGGAGATTTATGTTAGCCTTTGGTTAGGTCGTGTTCTGTTGGTTTGTTGTTTGTGTTGGGCGCGTGTGGGCATCATGAATCTGTGTTGGGCGTATGACGTGCATGGTTAGATGCGAGTTTTTGGCACACGATTGTGTTTGCCGTGGTTAGTGTTTGCCGTGCGGGGTTGTGGCAGTTTGCTATGTCGATCGGGGATCGTTGGAGCGGTGTTGGCCTCCGGATTAGGTTTTAGTTTTGGTTTTCTGTGTTGTTGGTTGTCCCGGTGAGTGGACGGGTTGTTCAGGTGAGCGGATGACGGATATGTGGCATGTGATGTCGTGAGGGGTTATGTGACGGGTGGCGTCATGGTTGAAGTTATCTATAGCTGTGTGCATTTATAACTTGTTACGTGCATTTATAACTCTAGTTTATTTATGTATGGAATATGTAAGTGAATTACATGGCTTTGATATCGTTATGTGTAACGTGGTTTGTGCTTTAAAACCTAGACTTTTATTGGCATGTGATGTGGTTTGTGGAATGTCGTGTTGATACATGGTTATATATTTTAAATCCTGGTTTATGTTTGCATATGTGTATGAAATTGATTATATGAATCTGTGATCCAATAGACGTAAATCCTAGTTGATGATGCACGTGTGCGTGTGTGGGTGTATGAGTTAGGCTGCGAAAGCTGGTGTATGATGTAGGCTGCGATAGCCGGTGTGTGAGGTAGGCTGCGAACGCCGGTGTGTGTGCGATTGGGGCTGCGGTAGTCCTTCGATTAAAGTTCGAGAAGATGCATAAGTTGGGGCTGTGGTCCTTTGGTGAAAGTCCGAGAAGATTCATGGATTGCATGTATAGTATTTTGGGACGGATAGACCAATTTTCTTAAAATTGTATTATCGGTCTACAGGAGTCGAAATACTATATTATCGGCCTACGAGAGTCGTAATACTAGAATCGTTTTCATGGCTCTGATGAGTGGAAAAATGATTTTTATCATCGCTTTCCCATTGCATGTGAAAATGGTTTTTTGGCTCTGGTGAGTCGTGATCTAATGCTGTTTTCAGACTGTTTTAATGGCTTAAAAGAGAGTCGAAAACTGCACTTCGATTTCCTAGCATGTTTTGTTTATATTGTATGTTTATCTAGTTTCTGCTAAGCCTTGGCTCACGGTGTGGGATAAAATGTTTTCTGGTACCGGTCACGCAGGTTGATCTGGAAGTGCTGGAGAGGTGGAAGAGCTGTAGTCTTCCTTTTTGTTTCTTTTGTATCATTTATGTTGTAACATGTTTTCGGGCATTGGGGCCGTATAATATAAGCCATTTGGCGTTTGTATACAATGCATGTATAGTTTATTTTGAGAGTATATTCTCAGACTGGGTGTTGTAGTTGTTTGTTGTGGGTGTTTTACGTGACCTAGAGTTTGGGGCGTGACAGCACTCCCCGCGTGGACATAATACAATAGGAAGCAATATAAACAGGATAAGCTTTCCTACAACATGTTACTACGTAACAGAAACACATAACGCACATAAGCATGCTATCACGCAGCCACTTGAGGTCGTGTTAAACACGTCTCACATACAGAGGAGAACTAACAAGACAGACTCGTCACTTTGGATAACCTATTCAGATTCCCTGCTAGAAAACACATCGGTTAAATGCATTGCTAACTTACCTTCCAAATCTGTTATTCCAAACGCACTAAGGCAAGACTCATCAATCCTGAGATTCAACCTCCATACCCACATATACACAACTATCATGCTTAGAAAGCTATCAACATGTTATAAAACAACGTTTAAACAGATGTAAGCAAGCATACACAATCAACCTCACCAGGTGATAAACCCCTTTTCCCATAGCTCTTAGATATTCGAACCTAGAGCTCTGATACCAAATTGTCAAGCCCCAAACCCCGAGGTCACGTGAAAATCCACCAAACACCAATTTTATACAAAAAAACATGTTTTCATACATTTAAATTTTCCTGTTGAAACCAATGGAATACCTAACAAAAGGATTCTCTCGTAAATAAAGGACATACAATTCCAATATGCATACAGTATATCGCCTTATGGTGTACAAAACCTGCTTCAGGAACAGGCATACCAAAAAGAAAAACTATAAAAGTCTTCCGCCACCACGGGCATCACCAAAGCTACCCATCATCCACATCATCACCTGAAAATTTTTTTACAGAAAATCCCACCCGTGAGCCGAAGCCCAATAGAAACAGACTATAAAGCTGTAAAGCAGGAGATATGCAATCATATGGTGGGAGCGAGCTCAACCACAAAACAAAAACGGTATTCCATCATAAACCCTAAGTTTTTCCCTTAGATTACACAGGTCTCCCAAAACGGTTTTGTTAACATAAAAACCACGTTTTCAATCCTTAAAACCAGGTGTTGCAATTAAGGCAAATAATCAACCACAGTTAAGGAAAAGCAGCAATGAAAACATTGTTCCCTCATGGAATGTACCATCGTGGAAAAGAAAAAGATTATGATCCTATGTACCGACTCTATCGCAAGGGGACAGAGGTAACAACTATAGACTCCTGTCCATTACCCTAGACCCCAGCCAATCGAGACTCGCTAGGTAATAACAAGTTCTACATGGAGCACCACGATGAACCACTTAATTTACGGGCGACAACCCGAGGGTACAAAGCACCCAACCAACTCAATTTACGGGGGCTAACCGAAGGTATAGAGCACCTACACTGCGCACATTTCCAAACTTACACTGAGGGCAACTCGTGCCAAATACACGTCATCCCGGTACATCTAGATAATCTTCGAAAAATCGAATCGTAGCTCAACTACAAAAACCATTTCTCAAAATGCATCGTACGTGAATATAGATCAATTCGTCAACACGGAGATCAAATAAAACATTTTCAAAATATTTTCTCTATTTTCAACAAAACATTGAAAAACTGAGACTCAACCCCAAAGGTGAACTCCAAACCTCCAAAACATAGAATGTTGAGATTTTCACAAAAACCGCCGTTTTCAAACCACCTTTTGAAAACCATACATCCACAAGTCATATCATGTAATTAACCAAGAAAAGCGTAAAACATGCTTTTTACCCAAACAAACAAGGTTTAAACATAAAACATGACATTTGGCCAAAAACGGGTGAAAAACGGTTAAGAAACTTTGACATATCCACACTATTTTGATCATAACTTTTTCTACAAAAACAATTTTATTGTGAGAGAGGTGTCATTGGAAAGAAGACTTCCGGGGCTTCAATTTGACAACAAGAACGACCCAATTCCGAGTCCGAATGAGGGACATAACATAAAAACAAAACCGCCCAGCGCAGCTAGTCTGCTCGAGCAGACTTCAGGCGCTCGAGCGCGCTACCACCCGAGAAAAGCCCAGAATTTGCTGTTCTTGAGTGTGCTAAGCCCCAAAACTTCCAAACTCCCATAAACCACCCATAAACCAACATTTCATGCGTTTTTACATGGTGAAACAACATATAATTACATATATCACCCTTATACAATAGTAGAATCTAGAATCCTACCTCGTTGGGTAAAAAACCCGACGCCTCGATCTACGTGCAAATTCGAGCTTCGTCGAAATCAAATTTCGTCTTGATGGATGCGTAGACCACGAAGCCAATAGCAAGAATCCGCTGTTGGATCATTGAAAACCGAACTCTAGGCCCTCGAGAAGTTAGAGAGAAGGTAGAGAGAAAAAAGAAACTTAGTCGCTATGTTTTGAAAATATCTAACACCAGATATTTACAAAACTCAAAAATATCTTTTTTTTTAATTTTTGAAAATCGCACAAAAACTCCCTATAATCCCGGGAAGCAACCCCGTATGCTCAGTTTCACCAAAACATGTATCAAAACATATATACACACATTTTGGCAAAAAGCATTGAAAAACGCCAAATATACATCTCTGCCCCGCCACCGCTCGAGCGCTCAACCACCGCTCGAGCGGTCGTCTCACCGACCCAAACGCTGGCACTACTCCGCTCGAGCGCACACCCACCGCTCGAGCGGTCATCGCTGGGAGAAAAATTTGACTTAGAAACTAAGCCAAACTCCCGCATGCATAACACGTATAATACCTATAGAAAATATGCTGTTCTACGGCTTGAAACATAAACCATGCAACAAGGATATACATATCATGAAAGGAACATGTCAAACATATATATGTATATCGCAAAACTAACACGGGTCCAGGTCTCACAACTCTCCCCCCTTAAGGAATTTTGCCCCCGAAATTCACTGCAAGGTCACGAGGTGATTAACTCCGGGTATCTCTCACGAACCCCAAATTCAAGCTCCCATGTCGCTTCTTCAACCACGTGATGAAGCCACAGAACCTTGACATACACAATCATTCTCCATCGCAACACTTGTTCCTTTCTATCCAGAATCTTCACCGGGCGCTCCTTATACGTGACATCCTCAACAACTCTCAGCTCAGTCTAATCCAGAACATGTGTGGGATCCGGCTCATACCTCCGAAGCATGAAAACGTGAAACACGCTATGTACCGATGCTAACTGAGGTGGCAAGCCAGACGGTATGCGACCACCCTAATCCTTTCCCGAATCTCAAACAGTCTAATAAAACGTGGTGATAGCTTCACGCTACGACCAAATCTCATCAACCCTCAGCGTGGCGAGACCTTCAGAAACACATGATCCCCCACGACAAACTCTAACGGTCTCCTCCTCCGATCAGCATAACTCTTCTGGCGACTCTGTGCTGTCATTAGGTGCTGACGAATCATTGCAATCTTCTCTGTTGTTTCCCACACTAGATCGGGTCCCAAAACAGCAGTCTCTCCCACCTCTGTCCAGCAAACAGGCGATCTACACAGCCTACCATATAGAGCCTCATACGGTGCCATTCCAATACTGGACTGGCAACTGTTGTTATATGCAAACTCTGCCTATGATAGATGATCCTCCCAAGAACCCCGAAAATCAAGCACGTAGGCTCTCAACATGTCTTCAAAAATCTGGATGGTCCTCTCAGACTGATCGTCGGTCTGAGGATGGAAAGCTGTACTAAAAGTTAAGCTCGTCCCTAAAGGCACCTGAAGACTCTGCTAAATGCGCGATGTAAAGCGCGGGTCTCGATCAGAAACGATAGTCACAAGTACTCCGTGTAGTCGAACTATCTTCTGAATGTACAATCTGCTCAGTCGGTAAATTGAATACTTCACACGAATGGGAAGAAAATGTGCAGACTTCGTGAACCTATCCACTATAATGCAAACAGCATCATGTCCCTTCGGCGAGCGTGGAAGTCCTGATACAAAATCTATAGTGATATTCTCCCACTTTCACACCGAGATACGTAATGGGTGTAACAATCCCGCTGGTCTCTAGTGCTCCACCTTTACTTGCTGATAAGTAAAGCATCAAGAAACGAATCGGAGCACATCCTCTTTCATTCCCGTCCACCAGAACTTACGGCGTAGATCGTGAAACATCTTCGTGCCTCCTGGATGCACTGCAAGATGTGAATGATGAAACTCATGTAGCACCTTAGCTCGGCATGACTCTGGCACAAACAATCGCCCTGACAACCTCAGACTCTGATTTAAACTCATCACCCATCTTGCTGTGTCTGTCCCACTGACGATGCAGTCCCGTATCATCTGAGCCTCCTGATTTTTCCTCTGAGCCTCTAACACGCGTGCAACCAATGCAGGCTGTGAAGCTACTGAATACAAGGTCGCACCTCTCCCTGTTTCCCCGAGACAAAGATCAAACTCCCTAACATCTCCAAGCATGTCCCACTCTCGCATAGCCACAGAAGTTAATGAGCTATGAGATCTCCTACAAAGTGCATCAGCTACGACATTTGCCTTACCCGAATGGTACTGCAAATCAAAGTTGTAGTCCTCCAACAACTCCATCCAGCTTCGTTGGCGAAGATTCAAGTCCTTCTGCGAAAACAAATACTTTAGGCTCTTGTGATTAGAGAAGACCTCGAAACGCTAACCATACAGATAGTGACGCCATGTCTTGAAGGCAAAGACCACGACTGCCAACTCCAGATCATGTGTCGGGTAGTTCCTCTCATGTGTCTTCAACTACCGGGATCCATAAGCTACAACCTTCACTTCCTGCATTAGAACGCAACCCAAACCCTTATGTGAAGCGTCGCAGTACACTGTGTAACCCAAACCTCGCTCAGGAATAATCAGCACTGGTGCACTGGTCAATCTCCTCTTTAGCTCTTAGAAAGCTGACTCACAGGATTCGCTCCACATAAACGGGACTCCCTTCCACGTCAAACGCGCCATCGGTGCTGCAAGCCTAGAAAAGTCCTGTACAAACCGTCAATAATAACCTGCCAGACCCAGAAAACTGCGGATCTCAAAAATGTTCTTCGGTCACTGTCAATCCGTCACTGCATCAGTCTTCGACGAGTCCACTGATACCCAATCCTTTGACACAAAGTATCCAAAGAATCTCACCTCTGTCATCTAGAACTCATACTTCTCGAACTTCGCATACAAGCAATGTTCTCTTAGAAGCTGTAGGACAACATGAAGATGCTCCAAGTGCAACTCCCTCGTGAGTGAATAAACCAGAATGTCATCCATGAACACGACTACGAAACTGTCTAGATAAGGGTGGAAGATACAGTTTATCAAACCCATAAAAGTTGCATGGGCATTCGTCAAACCGAACGGTAGGACCAGAAACTCGTAGTGACCATAACGAGTTCGAAAGGCGGTCTTCGCTATGTCCTCGTCCCTAATCCTCAACTGGAGATATCCTGACCTCAAGTCAATCTTCGAAAAGCAGCGTGATCCCCTCAGCTGATCAAACAGGTCATCAATCCTCGGCATAGGATACTTATTCTTCACCATTACCTGGTTCTGCTTCCTGTAATCAATGCATAATCTCAAGGATCTATCCTTCTTCTTCGCAAAAAGAGCTAGGGCTCCCCATGGCGACGTACTCGGCCGCATAAACCCCTTGTCAAGAAACTCCTACAACTGCACCTTGAGTTCTCGCAACTCAGTCGGTGCAAAGCGGTACGATGGCATAGAGATGGGAGCAGCTCTTGGAACAAGATCAATGGAGAACTCCACATCTCGGCTCGGCAGTAACTCGAACAAATCATCAGGAAAGACATCTGGGTACTCATAAACCACAGGGGGTAACACTCCTCGAACCTCACCCAGATCATCTAACCTGAGAGCAAAAACGAGGAAACCCAAGTCCCCTCAAACCCGAGCCACACCGATAACAGATCAACCCTTTCTGCTCTGGCCTTCCTGTCGAGGCTACTGAAGGTGTAGGTGTGGACGACTACGGCTGATACGACCAGACAAAATGGGAGCTAGGTCCAGACGACCTCCAGCGCTTGTTCCTGCACCCCTGAAGCTGTGTATCCCCATTGCCCTGCTGGTCCTTACCCTCTCTAACCCTGCGGCTATCTGCCAACGAGTTCTCTACCCGGATAGAAACTTCCACCAGCTTGATATACACCTCCACATCTAGAGCTGCAACCCTATTCTTGATAGCAGGTCGGAGTCCCCTCTCAAACCTCCTAGTGCGCAACTCCTTTGTAGATACCATCACTGGTGCGAACCGCGACAGATTCGTGAACTTGACCTCATAATGGACCATAGACAAATTCCCCTAAGCAAGGGAGAGGAACTCCTCTCGGTAAGTATCCCTCGAAGATCTCGGGAAATACTTCTCCAAGAAAACTCTAACAAAAGCAGCCCACGTATCATCCACAGTGGTCTTGGTGAACTTCCACTAATCCCTAGCATCTTCCCGCAGTTGGAATGCAGCAAACTTTACGCGTAGAGCATCCTCTTCAATATCTAGAGTATCGAAGATCGACGTGGTCACTTCCAACCACTCAATAGCCACCTTTGGGTTCGGCTCCCAGAAAAGGTTGGAGGATCCAACCGCCGAAATTCCCTCATGGCCACAGAAGCCCTTAGCTCAGGATCCCGCGCACTAGCTATGGTTGCTTCTGCCATAGCTCGCATAGTAATCAACATCTCTTGGACGACATCAGCGCCGCCAATATCAGCACCACCCACTTTTTCCTATGGGGCAGGAACGTTCCCTTCTTCCGGAACCTGAGCATAGGCACTTCCTCGGTCACGGCCTCGGCCACGACCCCGTCCCCGCACTCGCCGCATGGACATAATACTATAGGAAGCGATATAAACAGGATAAACTTTCCTACAACATGTTACTACGTAACAGAAACACATAACGCACATAAGCATGCTATCACGCAGCCACTTAAGGTCATGTTAAACAAGTCACACATACAGAGGAGAACTAACAAGACAGACTCGTCAATTTGGATAACCTATTCAGATTCCCTGCTAGAAAACATGTCGGCAAAATTCATTGCTAACTTGGCTTCCAAACCTGTTATTCCAAACGCCCTAAGACAAGACTCATCAGCCCTGAGATTCAACCTTCATACCCGCATATACACAACTATCATGCTTAGAAAGCTATCAACATGTTATAGAACAACGTTTAAACACATGCAAGCAAGCATACACAATCAACCTCACTACGTGATAAACCCCTTTTCCCATGGCTCTTACGTATTCGAACCCAGAGCTCTGATACCAAATTGTCACGCTCCCAAACCCAGGGTCACGTGAATATCCACCAAACACCAGTTTTATACAAAAATATAGGTTTTCATATATTTAAATCCACCTGTTGAAACCAATGGAATACCAAACAGAAGGATTCTCTCATAAATAAATGACATACAGTTCCAACATGCATACAGTATATCGCCTAATGGCGTACAAAACCTGCCTTCAGGAATAGGCATACCAAAAAAGAAAACTGTAAAAGTCTTCTGCCACCACGGGCATCGGAAAAGCTACTCCTCATCCACATCATCACCTGAAAAAGATTTTACAGAAAATTCCACCCATGAGCCGAAGCCTAATAGAAATAAACTATAAAGCTATAAAGTAGGAGATATGCAATCATATGGTGAGAGCGAGCTCAACCACAAAACCAAAACGGTTTTCCATCATAAACCCTAAGTTTTCTCCTCAGATTACACAAGTCTCCCAAAATGGTTTTATAAATATAAAACCCACGTTTTCAATCCTTAAAACCAAGTGTTGCAACTAAGGCAAATAATCAACCACAGTTAAGGAAAAACGGTAATCAAAACATTGTTCCCTTACGAAATGTACCATCGTGGAAAAGAAGAAGAATATGATCCTATATACCGGCTCTAGCACAAGGGGACAGAGGTAACAACTATGCCCATTACCCTAGACCCCAGCCATTCAAGACTCGCCAGGTAATGACAAGTTCTATACGGAGTACTACGATGAACTGCTTAATTTACAGTCGACAACCCTAGGGTACAAAGCACCCAACCAACTCAATTTATGGAGGCTAACTCGAAGGTACAGAGCACCTACGCTGCGCACGTTTTTGGACTTACACGGAGGGTAACTCGTACTAAATACACGTCATCCCGATACATCTGGATAATCTTCTAAAAATTGAACCGTAGCTCAACTACGAAAAGCTTTTCTCAAAATGCATTGTACGTGAATATAGATCCATCCGTCAACACGGAGATCAAATAAAACATTTTCAAAATGTTTTCTTTGTTTTCAACAAAACATTCAAAAACTAAGACTCAACCCCAAAGGCGAGCTCCAAACCTTCAAAACATAGAATGTTGAGATTTTCACAAAAATTGCCGTTTTCAAACCACCTTTTGAAAACCATACATCCATAAGTCATATCATGTAATAAACCAAGAAAAGCGTAAAACATGCTTTTTACCCAAACAAACAAGGTTTAAACATAAAACATGACATTTGGCCAAAAATGGGTGAAAAACGGTTAAGAAACTTTGACATATCCTCAATATTTTGATTATAACTTTTTTTACAAAAAGAATTTTATTGTGAGAGAGAAGTCATTGTAAAGAAGACTTCTGGTGCTTCAATTTGAGTAAAAGAACGACCCAATTACGAGTCCGGATGTGGGACATAGCATCAAAACAAAATGGCCCTACGCAGCTAGTCCGCTCGAGACTTCTGGTGCTTCAATTTGAGTAAAAGAACGACCCAATTACGAGTCCGGATGTGGGACATAGCATCAAAACAAAATGGCCCTGCGCAGCTAGTCCGCTCGAGCGGACTAGCTGCGCTCGAGCAAGCTACCATCTGAGAAAAACCCATAATTTGCTGTTCTTCAATGTTCTAAGCCCCAAAACTTCCAAAAACCCATAAACTACCCATAAACCAACTTTTCATGCGTTTTTACACGGTGAAACAATGTATAATTACATATATCACCCTTATACAATAGTAGAATCTAGAATCCTATCTCGTTGGGTCAAAAATCCAATGCCTCGATCTACGTGCAAATTTGAGTTTCATCGAAATCAAATTTTGTCCGGATGGATGCGTAGACCACGAAGCCAATAGCAAGGATCCGCTATTGGATCGTTGAAAACCGAGCTCCGGGCCCCCGAGAAGTTAGAGAGAAGGTAGAGAGAAAAAGGAAACTTAGTCGCTATGTTTTGAAAATATCTTTTAAAAATATCTAACGCCAGATATTTATAGGACTCCAAAATATCTTTTTTTTTTGAATTTTTAAAAATCGCACAGAAACTCCCTACAACCTCGGAAAGCAACCCCGTATGCTTAGTTTCACCGAAACATGTATCAAAACATATATACAAAACTTGCAATTCTACGGCTTGAAACATAAACCATGCAACAAGGATATACATATCATGAAAGGAACATGTCAAACATATATATATATCGCAAAAATAACACGGGTCCGGATCTCACACTGGGTGTTAAGGTTTTGTTGCAAGAGTTTTGGACCTTTTTATGGTTTATCGGTTGAACTTAAGATTTTCGATTCGAGTTAGGGTTTTGAACCTTCTCCGTACTCTATGGTCTCGTGGACTATCCATCACTAATACTAGGGTCCGAGCAAGGTCGTTACAGCTTCACTGATTGAGGACGCGGATCGTGACTACACAGTCTTCGCCCAAGAAAGGCTCATACCCGCTATGGGGGCACGTGTTTCTTTGTGGGGTCCTCCTCCTGTTGTCCCAGGTCCTGTTCATCCCGAGTTGTCCTAAACGGTGGACACTTTTATGGATGGGAAACTTCATCAGATCTAGATCCCAGAGCTAGTGACCCAGGAAATTCTTTTTCCCCCCAGCGTGTAGCAGGTATATCATCCCTTCCCTTCCTTTCTTATTTTCCATACTTCTTTTTATGCTTTCTGTGCTCATATTTGGCTGTACTGATTCTCATATCTGGTTGTACTAATTTGGTTCCTTTGCTTGACAAATTGCCTCAGGAGTGACACGATTAGTGTCTCCATCTCATTTCTGGCTTGCGGGTACTGGTCCATCACTAGGATAGCGCTTTCTGTGCTCAGGGCATGGAGCCTTCTGCTCCCTGGGGTGCTCCTGCTACGGTACTTGCTTCATTATTATCAGTTTCACTTTCTTGTGCTTTCCATTACATACTGTTCATATATATATTATGGCCTTTCTTTCTTTCAGCTTGGTTAAGGTAGGGGGCCGAGGACTCGCAGAGGTCATGTACCGCCGGCTGCACGAGTTGTTCCTACTATATCTTTTGTTGGGACCTCTGCATCTACTTCCACTATTGTTGCTTCTTCATTTCGGGCACAGGCTTCTAGTACTACACAGACTGCCACTGGCTCAGAGGAGGCGGCGGAGGAGACTGGGTCATCGTCTGGGGAGTCATCCCAGAGGGGCTACGTGGTCCGGAGGAAGAGGACCCGGCAAGAGTGATCGACCTGCTACCACTCTGCTGCTATTTTTTACTTCTCTTCTTTCTTCTTACTGTACATAGAAGCCTGCATGCCTATTATTGCTTGAGCCTACGTGCCCGTCGACACACATCCTGATACTTTGTTCTGTTATACCACACTGAAACACTGCTCTTGGCACGCTGCTCTAACATACTACTCTAACACACACTGATACATTGTTCTCGATACACTGCTTGCCATTGATGGGGCGTTCACCTTCGTGCCTCGATACATAAACCACATACACACATTACTTTGTTACTCACGATAGATAGGGCCTTTGTGCCTTTTGGTTTTCATCTTGATTATCATGGATGAGGTGACCCTTTTATTTATGTTATGAAAATCAAATTTGATTGATTAGACCTTTGTTATGCATGATGTACCAATAAATAAATCAAAAAGTCAATTATTGTCAAACTAGCGTAATTTAACTTAAAAGCTTACATCTATTTAATCAATTGCTATAAAAATTATGAGAATTCATAAGAAAACTAAATTGATCATAAACACATTAAAATAATAGGTTTTAGTAGGTTATGACACCAAAAAGATATACAAAATTAATATTTTAGGCGTTTTCATGCACAAAATTGTACCAAAACATCATTTAAATCCTAAATTAATGCAAGACTAGATTTTGGTCTGCCCCAAACAGCCCTCGCAGACTTTCCCTCTGCAAAAATCTGAAAAATCAATTCTCAAAAGAAGTCCACCTCTCATGTAATTAATGAAAATTAAGAAAAATTTAAAATAAAGCTTACACCATAAAAATTAACCTACTAATTTTTGTATAAAAACACACCTAAACCCACTCTTTTCTCCTTCATATTATCGTGCAACATAGTGAGAGAGAGAGTTTAGAAAATTTTATAAGTGTTCTTGGAAAGAAAGAAAGAAGGAGCCTAGAAGGAGCAAGGGATACTCTAAAGCTAATTCCATACATCTTTCAATCTTTAGAGCAACCAAAACAAGTAACCCCCTTAACCATCTGTTAATCTCACATAAAAATCTTCTTCAACTCATCTCTTAAAATTCAAACAAGAATAAGAATCAAGATATCAAATAAAAAGGCATTGTGATGAAAGAATATGGGCTGTTTGTATTTAGTATGACATTAGGTGTAGTTGCATGTGGCTATTTTTGAGTTTGATGACTTATATATGTTCTAGAACTTTGAT
>JAULJZ010167630.1:0-16055 GCA_032270985.1 Heliamphora pulchella
ATGCTCATGAAATTGTTCACCGTATCTGCCTAACTAATGATAAGATTGTTGACACCCCCATTGAATTTCAAGTTAAATTCTCTTCTTCTAATGGTGTTCCTCTTGAAGATCCTTTTGTTTATCGGGAGCTGGTTTGGTGTTTAGTCTATCTAACCATGACTATACCTGATATTGTCTATACTGTTCATGTCGTCAGCCAATTTGTCTATGCTCCTAGCTCCACTCATTGGGTTGCTTCGCTCTGCATCATTCGTTATGTCTGGCATACTATTTTCCATAGTTTGTTGTTATCCTCTACCTCCACATTAACTCTTTAGGCTTATGCTGATGCTGATTGGGCTAATGATGTTTCTGATCGAAAGTCTACTACTGGGTATTACATCTTTCTTAGTGAATCACTCATTTCTTGGAAGAGTAAGAAGCAGTCAGTGATTGCGCTGAGGCGGAATATCGTGCTATGGCCCATGCTACTGCTGAAATTGTCTGGCTCCGGTGGCTTCTGTCTGATCTGGGTGTCTCCTCCGATTTTCCTACATCACTTTATTGTGACAATAAGAGCGCCATCCAGATTGCCCATAATTTCGTGTTTCACGAGTGTACCAAGCATGTTGAAATTGATTGTCACTTTGTCTATCAACACTTTCAATTTGGCACTATTAGCCTCTCGTTTGTCTTTTCCTTTTTGCAGATTGTTGATTTCTTTACGAAGATTCACACCGTTGTTTTCGTTTTTTGTTAGACAAACTCCTGCTGCTCTCTGGGCTCGTATCATGAGTTTGCAAGGGGGTGAGAATGTGTTATTATTTTCTTGGGGTATTTTTCCATTATTAGGATCTTGTTTCCTTGTTTAATTTTATTATTATTATTAGGGTTTTTTATAGCTTATATATATATGATTTATTCCTTTATTATTGTTTAAGTCTTGATAATATAGCAATTATACTTTCAGCTTTGCTATCATAATAAGCTATGCATATTTACTTATTGCCATGTTTGGGAAAGTGTTGCTTATTGGCTTATTTTTACTTATTTTAGTTTAAAATCCATAGAATTTGCCTTATTGGCTTATTTTTGCTTATTTTTGTCTTTTTTGAACTTTTTTTACATTTTGATAAAAAAATTTTACTTTTCCGGCTCGTCTCAATAAGAAGAGTCTAAAAAGTATAATAGTTTGACTAAATGATAAAAAAAATTCATTAAAGACGAAAAATCTACGACGGCAAATAAGCCAATAAGCCAAATTCACCCATTCAGGGCCAATTGTCAATTATCTCTATGGGCCATTATGCTTACTGTAACATTGTTTAGGTTTGGATGTGTTGACGGTTATTTATCTCATTATAATATTTCTCTACTTTAATATAAATAGTCAGATGAGCTAACCCTAGGGTTTAAGCTATTTCATTTCTCTAATCTATTCGTCTTTACTTTAACATGGTACCTGAGTAAAGATCTATGACAAAATATTTGTTTTTTTCTTCTAATGAAAAAAGGTAAGATCCATCGTTGACAACAGACTCTATCATCGACAATCCATCAACTTAAACCATCCAGCGACGACACATCCCTCAAATCAACCTCGCCGACATATTAGCATCTGAGATAAGGTAACCCAGATCCAACGTTGATTGACACCACCATCCAGCTTCAACCATCATAGACGACATATCCCTTGGATCAACCTCACCAACATATCAACAACTCAAATTGGGGGCATGTCAACGACAACTTTTATCGATTGACTCAACTATTGATCGCAACTAGCAACCCCGAAACCGGATCAACTCATCCAGAAATCAGATCAATGCAACCACCCTTTATCCTTGATCTACACAATCAGAAACTAGATTGACTCTATCGTTGATCCATTCAATTAGATTGCTTTAAGCAGAAACCAAATCGATATCAATGTAAGGAGTTCATTAGTGTCGATACTTGAGCAACTTCGACCGACTTTGTAATCGACCAAATGTGTGTGTGTGTGTGTGTAAATTTGTTCTTCCACAATTCACTATTCGCAAATTGAATGGGGTTAATTATTTGTATTAATCCAAAGTTGTGAAAGTTGCCTTAACTAGTCAAGGTAAACAAACCTGCCTTGCATCTGGTCCCTTATATGACAAGAAGCCTAAATGGGAGCAAGAGGATTCTCAGATTGTAACTTGGTTATGAAGTTCTAGGAAGTCACATGTTGCTGATGTGTACCCATCTTGATGCAAGGAGATTCGGGTGTATGTTCAAATGTTATATTTCAATAATCTTACTCGTGTATTTGGCATTTTGATTATTTTAAGTTGCAATAGGATGTTTTGTCCGTTACAGATTATTTTGCTTTACTCAAAAGGTGTCGTGAAGAGTTAAATGTGGTTCTTTTTATCACAAATGATGGTTGAAAAATGCAACAGCAATGAGAACAAATGGTTGTGATTATATTTTTGGTTGTAGAAGTTTATTCTAGATTTTTGCGTGTGACTTCTAGAGATAGTTCGTAGAGCTCTATTGTCTTTGTCTCTGATTGCTCAGCACTAGTCACGCAACACACTCAAGGGGGTATAGGTGATTGGTTTAGTGGTTACACCAATGGTCGAGGAGGTGGTTACAATAGTTCTTGTGGTGGTCTTGGTGGTAGTTTCTGTGGTGGTTGAGGTAGAGGTCCACCTCGTCAGTGTTCTAATTATGGCTTATGTTAAGTTAGATGTATGATTGTATTTTTGCATGGTTGTCTCATTATATAAGTAATCGTAATAAGGGAGCTAACCCTAATTTTGGGTGCTCTCTTTTTTTACCGTCAAAATAATTCTCTCTCAACTCTCTCATATTGTTCGTTGTTCATACATCAATCTTAATATAGTATCAGAGCAAAATCCTGTGTAAGGGAGATATTGTGATTCCTTTCTTTTCTTTCTTTTTCTCTCTTTTTAATCTTTTGATTTGTCATTGTAAAGAGAAAAAAAATTCCCCATATGAGCGACTGATCTTTAGGATCAGAACCCTATTTTTTTCTCTTTTATCCTAGCATGTTTGTTATTTTTTTTGCTATTTCGGCGCCGCCTGGAGTTTTAATTACAAATCGCGATTGCGCCGTTCTATGTCTAGTTTGATGGTTGATTTTAGTCCAGAGGTGCCGATTAGATGTATCCAAGCCTCACAAGGATCGATTCAACCTATTTGGGTGTTCTTTGGTTGATTTCAAGCTCGGCAACATCGCGAATTGGTTTTTTCGCTTTAGATCAAGGTTTTTTCTTCGCAACTCATGTATTTAGCTTCCATCAATGTCGGCCAGTCTGGTTGAAGGCTCCTTGGGTGTTTATGAACTACCACACATCGCGTGGGTGTACTTTGGTTGATTTCAAGCTCGACTACATCGCGACTTGGTTTTTTCGCTCTTAGATCAGGGTTTTTTCTTCGTAACTCATGTATTTGGCTTCCATCAATGTCGACCAGTATGGTTTAAGGCTCCTTCGGTGTTTGTGAACTACCACACATCGCAGTTAGGGTTGTTCCGTGATCTGTGCGCATCTGCTAGGGTTTCCAACTGTTCTTTTGGCTTTTTTTTTGGTTTTGCTCAATCTGGTGTAATATTCTAGATATTATTGGTACTCCAGTGGTGTAGTTCTACTTGCGTTGCATTTGTTCCACGTTCATTGCTTCCGTCTGCTTCATACTGCTTGTTCATGGTTTCCCATTGCCATGTCTGAGACAGAAAAGCCTTCTGGTAATCATGAGAACACCGGATTGTCTCGTTCAGAAACTCCTATTGATAGTTCATCTCTTCAGATCAGTCCTGTAAAGTTAGATGGTATCAATTATTTGATCTGGTCTCATGCCAGTAGTTTAGACATTGCTGCTCACGGTGTATCTGAGTATATCACTGGTAAAACTCCACATCCATAAGTTGTGGGGCCGTCTCGCACACGGTGGACAGAGGAAAATGCCCTTGTTATGTCATGGTTACTACATTCTATGTAGCCCTCCATTAGTCATAGTTTTTTACTTCTGGATACTGCACATAAGATTTGGTCCGCTGCTGCCTAAACTTATTCTCAGACAGGCAATAATGCTCAGCTATATAAATTGAGGAAGAAACTCCGTGGGTTAGATCAAAAAGACCGATCCCTGGCTTAGTATTATGCTGAGTTGACTAGTTTGTGGTACGAGATTGATTATTATTAGGACTTCCATGCCATTTGTACTACTGATGCTGCAGCTTTTCAGAAGATGGTAGAAAATGAATGGGTGTATGATTTCCTCGCTGGCCTCAATGTTGACTACGATCCGATCCGAGTTCAGATTTTGGGTCGAGATTCGTTTCCTATTTTGAGGCAGGCGTATACTTATGTTCAGCAGGAAGAGAGTCGACGTCATGCTATGGTTCTTCCTATCAGTCAGGAGCGCTTTGTGTTAACTATCACGTCCATCACTCGACCAAGCCAGCCTTTTAAATCTAAGAAGAATGGTTCAGTAGCCGGAGATTAGTTGCGCTATGAGCATTGTGGTAAAACTAGTCATACTATTGATCACTACTGGAAGTTACATAGTCGTCCTACTCAGGGCCGTGGAAGTGGTCGTGGTAATGGTCGTAGTGGCCCTATTCGCTCCCATGCTCATCTTTCTGAGATCTCTGGTAGCACATCTGGTGAAATTGGCCCTCTCTCTGAGGCGGAGTTGACTACTCTCAGGCGCCTAATGGCTCGGGTTGACATTTCTTCTTTTGCTGCCTCCGCTTCCACCTTCAACTTTGCTCACTTAGGTACATCTCCTAGTGAGCTTAGTGCTGTTGCCTCTCCTATTCCTTGGATCATTGACTCTGGTGCCACTGATCATATGACTGGGTTTTCTACCTTGTTTTCTTCTTATTCTACTTGTTCTGGTAAAGATAAGGTTCGAATAGCCGATGGGTCTTTATCCTCTGTTTCTAGCAAAGGTTCTATCCATTGCTCTTCCACCCTTTCTCTCGTCTGTCCTTCATGTTCTTAATTTTTTACTAATCTCTTATTTGTTTGTCATCTTACCAATTTATTAAACTGTTTTGTAACATTTTTTTTCACTCATTGTGTTTTTTAGGAACTGGTGACAGGGAGAACAATTGGCAGTGGTAGTGCACATGGTGGACTATACTTACTGGATGTTCTGTCGATCTCTTCTCTTTCACTTTCACCGTCTGGCCAGACTCTCCATGTTGATATTGGACCTTTACTTTTGCAGCTACATCAGTGGCATCATCGTTTGGGGCATTCGTCATTTTGAGTTTTATAGAGACTTTTTCCTTCTTTAGTTAAACATTATTCTAGAAGTACTTTTTGTTGTGAGGCTTGTGAACTTGTCAAATATAAACGGTCTGTTTATCATTCAGCTAATAAACGCAATGATTTTTCGTTTATGCTTATCTATTATGATGTTTGGGGTCTCTTACCTGTTACTTCTATTTCTAGTTATCGGTGGTTTGGAACTTTTATTGACTGTTATTCTCGTCTCACTTCGGTTTATTTACTTCGTGCTAAGAGTGAAGTTTTTTCGTGCTTCCAAAATTTTCATAAAATGGTGTGTACCCAGTTTGATGTCACCATCAAGATTCTTTGTTATGATATTGGGACTAAGTATTTTGATGGTGGTTTCCGTGCCTATCTCGAGGCTTATAGTATTTTATTCTAGACGAGCTGTGTCCGCACTCCCGAACAAAATAGAATGGCGGAACGAAAAAATCGTCATCTTCTTGAGGTTGCCCGTTCCCTTCTTTTCACTATGCATCTTCCCAAGTCTTTTTGGAGTGAGGTAATTCTCAATGCTGGCTATCTTATCATTCATTTGCCTTCGAGTGTCCTTCAATTCAAAACTCCTTTGGAACTTCTTCCCACGTCTCCACCTATCTCTTCTCTTTCACCTAGGGTCTTTGGGTGTACTTGCTTTGTTCATGCACCTAAACACCTAGGTGGCAAATTGTATTCTAAGGCTGTTAAATGTATCTTCATTGGCTATTTTTCTACCCAAAAGGGTTATAATTGCTACTTTCCTACCACTCGCAAATTGTTTGTCAGTGTGGATGTTATTTTTTGGGAGACTGAGTCTTTTTTTAGTCCCCTCTGAGATCTCTTTAGGGAGAGACATCTAAATTGGAAGAGATTGCCATCGAATACGCCTTTTCAGTCTAATCAGGAGACTCACGAGTTAGTCTTTCCAAATCTTATACATCAAGACTTTATTCCTACTGTGGGGGAGAAAGAATGGTCTGGTGAGGGGAAAACAGAGTAGGATATTGTTGGAAGATCAGATAGAACTGATCTGCATACTTATTCTCGATGTCAGAAGGATCCAATTGCTCGTACATCACTACCACCTTGCTAGTTGCTATCTCTGCCCCCTGTTTCAGTCTCTTCCACTGCTTCACCTGGTAATGAATCATCTGTAGTTAATCTTGATACTTGTGATTTACCCATTGCCCTTCGAAAAGGCATTAGGACATGTACTCAACTTCTAATTTCATAATTTGTCTCATATGACTCATTATCAGACCCATATCGTGCTTTTGTCTCGTCTTTGTCCTCTATGTCGATTCCGCATGGTTGGAAAGAAGTTATTGTGGACTTAAGTGGAAAAGGCTAGATTGAAGAGATGATAGCTCTAAAAAAAAATGGTACTTGGGTGTTAGTCTCTCTTTCAAACGGGAAGAAGCCAGTTGGGTGCAAATGGGTGTTTTCCGTCAAATACAACGCAGATGGGTCAGTAGAGAGATTAAAGGCAAGACTAGTTACTAAGGGCTTTACACAGACTTATGATATTGATTACCAAGTGACTTTTGTCCCGGTCGCCAAAATGAATTCTGTTCGAGTACTCTTGTCTTGTGCTGCTAATATGGGTTAGCCTCTCCAACAATTGGATGTGAATAATGCATTCCCTCATGGAAACTTAGAGGAAGAGGTTTATATGGATGTACCACCAGGGTTCTTATCCCGTGAAACTGAAGGGAATGTATGTAAATTGAAGAAAGCTTTATATAGGCTCAAACAATCTCCAAGAGTCTGGTTTGAAAAATTTTTCAAGGCAATGCTAATATTTGATACTGTCAAAAGTCATGCAGATCATACCATGTTTATCAAGCGTAGTAATAATAAGATTACAATACTTATTGTATATGTTGATGACATTGTTGTGATAGAGAATGATGCAGATGAGGTGTTTTATCTCAAGGTAAGTTTAGTTAAAGAATTTGAGATGACAGATCTGGAGGTGTTACGATACTTTCTCGGGATTGCGGTAGCTAGATCGGAGAATGGCATCTTCATTTTCCAAAGAAAGTATATTCTTGATCTCGTAGAGAAAACTGGCATGTTGGGTTGTCGACCAGCAGATTCCCCTATTGAGGCTAATCATCGTCTCAGTAGTGGTGATGGCAAACCAACTAACAAAGGCAGATTTCAGAGGCTTGTGGGAAGATTAATATATCTATTTCATACTAGGCCTGATATTGCATATGCTGTAGGGATTGTTAGTCAATTCATGCATGATCCCCATAATGCACATCTTGATACTGTTTATCACATTTTGCAGTATCTTAAGTTTGCTTCAGAAAAAGGACTTTTATTTTCTAATTATGGTCACATGAAATTAGAAGCATTCGTGGATGCAGACTGGGCTGATTCAATTGATGATAGGTGGTCTACATCGGGATATTGCATGTTTGTAGGAGGTAATCTGGTTACTTGGCGAAGTAAAAAGCAGACAGTGATAGCTTAATCAAGTACAGAGACTGAGTATAGGGCCATGGCACATGGCATTTGTGAACTTCTATGGCTCCGAGTTTTATTGAAGGATCTGGGATTTGAGTGTGAAAAGTCTATGAAGTTGTATTGTGATAATAAAGCTGCCATCAACATCGCTCATAACCTAGTACAACATGACAGAATGTAGCATATTGAGATTGGTAGACAATTCATTAAGGAGAACCTATATAAGGGTTCGATTTGTATGCCATTTGTGAAGTCTGTAGATCAATTAGCAGATATTTTTACTAAAGAATTTAGTAGTAAGGTGTTTCATCCCATTAAATACAAGTTAGGCATGAGAAATATTTATGCATTAACTTGAAGGGGAGTGTTAAGTTAGAGGTATGATAAGGGAGCTAACCCTAATTTTTGGGTGTTCTTTCTTTTACCATTAGCATAATTCTCTCTCAACTCTCTCCTATTGCTCTTTGTTCATACATCAATCTTAACAGTTATCTTCTTTATGGCATGCATGTCCCTAAGTCTTATTGGCATATTAGTTGTTCTTACTGTTGTTTAACTCGTTAATCGCACTCCTAGACGCATTCTACATGGTTTGGCTCCTCTTTAGGTTCTTTAACCTAATCGTCCCTTGTATCCTATTCTGCCTTGGGTATTTGGTTGTATTTGTTTCGTCTAGAATTATTGTCTCACTCGTATTAAACTGGATAATAAATTTGTTAAATGCCTTTTTTTGGGATTATTCGTCTATGTCCAAAGGCTATCGATGTTATGATTCGGTGTCTCACCGCATGTTTCACTCCCTTGATGTCACTTTTTATGTGGATACTCCATTTTATGGCAGTCCGCCCCAATTAGCTGTCCTAGACTCTTTCTGGCCCCTCTTTGGAGGCTTCCTCTGCAAGTGCTCGTCCGATTCCTATTTTTGACTCTCTCTGACCCGTCCATCCCCTGACTTTCCCATCCCTTGCAGGTGTACTCTCGCCGCCCTCGCTCTCAGCCTCTGCTGCCAGACATCCTTTCTAATTTAGATTCAGGTAATTTCTCCCATTCTTTCATTTCTGGACCTACCTCTTCTCGTTATCCCTCTCGTGATTGTAAACCCCCTTCCTGTTATGGTTGGCTTAGCAGTACTAAACATCCCTTCTCCCAATATGTCTTCTATGATGGTCTTTTAGCCTCCTATCACACTTTTCTTGGCAAGATTAACTGTGTGCCTATCCTTCGATTAGTGTCTGATGCTCTCTAGAATCCCAAGCGGGTGACCGGCATTCAAACAGAGATGGATGTTTTGGAATCTAATCATACCTGTGAGCTTTTACCTTTACTCTCTGATGAGAAGACTATAGGGTGCAAGTGGGTCTTTAGTGTGAAGTACTTTGTTGATGGTTTTGTGGATCATTATAAGGCTCGCCTTATGGTTAAAGGCTTTGCCCAGGTTCCTGGCAAAGATTTTGGTGTTACATTTGCCCCAGTGGCTAAGTTGACTACTGTTCGTCTTTTGGTGTCCTTGGTAGCTTTTCATTATTGGCCCCTTCAGCAATTGGATGTTAAAAATGCCTTCTTTCATGGCGATTAACTTGAAACAATCTATATTGATCCTCCTCCGGGTTTTCGGACTGAGGGGGAGTATTCTAGGAAGGTATGTCGCATTCGTAAGTTTCTTTATGGTTTGAAGCAGTCTCCAAGGGCATGGATTAGTTGTTTCAGCAATGTTATCTTATCTATAGATTTTGTCCAATGTCACTTTGATCATACCTATTTTATTTGTCGACGTACTAATGGTCGACGTATTATTCTATTAGTATATGTTGATGACATTATTCTTACTGGGGATAATACATTAGGTATTGCCCAAGTAAAAAAGGATCTTAGCAAAACTTTTGATACTAAGGATTTGGGCCCTCTCAAGTACTTTCTCGGTAGTGAGGTTGCCCATTCTCATCGTGGAATATCTCTCTCTCAGCGATAGTACAATCTTGATCTCCTTTAGGATACTGGTATGTTAGGGTGTAAAGCTTTCAACTGAATCTGGAGAATTAATTCTGAATCCATCTACGTATCAACGTCTGGTTGGTCGCTTGATTTACTTGACAAATATGAGACCCGACTTAACTTTTACAGTTAGCGTAGTCAGTCAATTTATGCACGCTCCTCGCAAGGCTCACATGGATGTAGTTTTTCATATTTTAAGTTATCTGATGACCTGTCCACTAAGAAGCACGGACACTTCAACGATGGTGGTGTGTCGTGTCGGACACGACACTTTTCGAACACTCTTTGGACATTCTTAAATTTGTATTAAACATTTTTAAACGTGTCTTAATTAAGAAATTAAATTTATATTGCCATACACTTTTTCGAAACTTGACGAATATTTCAACGACACTTCTTGAACTTTCCGAACACGTTCTGTGTGATGAATTTCTTCATAGTAACAATATTTTGCATTCCTCAATATACAAATTATGCACATTAAATATATTTTGGAACATTTATAAGAAGAAATATAAGATTTTTTAATTTTATTAGTAATATGTTTTATATTTTTAATTACTATTGAATAAATTATTTACATATTTGACATATAATAAATATATAAAAATGTAAAATTTTAACGTATTCCAGACGTGTTGTCCTTCATTTTTTGAAAATTGACGTGTCGGTGTGTCCATGTCATGTCCGTATTATATCGTGTGTCCGTGTTCATGCTACTTAGCTTGTCCCGGTCTTGGCTTATTTTTCTCAGCTATTACTCAATTTGGTCTTTCATGCTTTATTGACGCTAATTATGCTGGGATCTAAAACTGATCGATGACCCACATCTGGTTTTTGTACTTTCTACGGCCAGCATTTTATATCATGGAAAAATAAGAAGCAGACAGTTGTCTCAAGATCTTTAGCTGAGTCCGAGTATCGGGTAATGGCTCAGGGCACTTGTGAAATATTTTGGCTGTGATTTCTTCTTGTTGAGCTAGGATTTGAGAAAAAGAATCCTCTCAGTTATTTTGTGACAACAAATCTGCCATTATGCTTGTCTCTGATTCAGTTCTTCATGAACAGACCAAACATATAGAGGTGGATATTCACTTTATTCAAGAAAAAGTTCGAGTATGCACTCTGTCTCCATCATTTGTCTTTCCATCTGAT
This sequence comes from Heliamphora pulchella, assembly GCA_032270985.1. Lineage (NCBI taxonomy): Eukaryota > Viridiplantae > Streptophyta > Magnoliopsida > Ericales > Sarraceniaceae > Heliamphora > Heliamphora pulchella. Next base: position 10,872 of record JAULJZ010167630.1, read on the forward strand.
CAGACTGCGGATATATTCATTAAATCTGCGGGACCATCTTTACTCTGGTCATCAATTGTCAAGCGGGCTTAATTGACATCTTTGCTCCAGCTTGAGGGGAGGGATTTGGAAGGCAATTTGGATCTTGGTTTGATTTCTAGAATCAATGTATTAGGAAATTAAGATATTATTGATTATAATTTGATTTACGAAATTATTTTCTTCCTTTTTTGTAATCCTTCTTCATCAATATAAATAGATAGCTTTACCTCTTTGAAAGTAAGTCAGAAATTATACATTTATTTCATTCTTTTTGTTTAGAAAGGTTATGAATGCATTTAGTTACAAGGTTCATGTACTCGACTAGATTCTTGTTTGTTAAAGCTCTATAAATAACCACGTACTCAAGTCATTTGAATTGAGTAGAATCAAATATTTGAGAAAGTCATTTGAATTAAGTGGAATCAAATATTTGAGATCTAAGTATTCCTCTTCCGTCTCTCTCAATCTCTCTATCTCTTGTCTAAAAATTTTACACAACTTACTAGACTCATGAAGGAATATCATATAAAATTTCCATAAATTCCTGAGTCATTAACTATTTCAAAAAATCAAAACTGCGGCTCAAAAATATAAGTTTGGCAACAGCTGTAAAGCATAGTACAAATTACTACAAGGTTTATTTAAAATTCATTTCTAAATGTTATTGGCCAATTTTTCTTACACAATATACTAGACTAATGGCTGAACATCATTGATTCAAGAATTCAAAACAAAAATTATATACATGCATTGTTTCATTAGTGTTAAAATTTGCACATACAGAAAATATTTGGAAATGAATTTTCTACATATCTGCATGTAGAAAATATTAGTGTTATAATTCTGTACTAAACAGACCAGAGAACCTAACCGCTCCTTCTCGATCTCCTTTTGCTCTATCCTCTGTGTCTCTGTGTGTGTGTGAAGACATAAGACGATTGTGAACAAAGTTATAGTAATTTAAATTAAATTGGTACGTGCTAGTGAACCTAACCTCTCCTTCTCGATCTCCTTTTGCTCTATCCTGTGTGTGTGTGTGTGTGTAAGACATAAGACGTTTGTGAAGAAAGTTATAGTAATTTAAATTAAATTGGCACGTGCTAGTGTATCACACTTCTGTTTATAACGAAGGTAATGCACAGGTAGAGGTGACAGTTGTTGATGTTTCCACGGGTCAGAAGGAGACAGAAAACTGCAGGGATTTCAAATTTGTGTCAAGGAACGATGTCTTGTCTTGCAGTTTTGTCTCAGGGGGGCAATCTCCCAACCTACCGGATGATAGGGGAGAAGCCATTGCGATAATGAGTAAAGCTATTGAACATTTCATACAGAAAGCCCACAGGGATGGTGTTCTTGCTGGAGCTATTGGACTTGGGGGAAGTGGAGGAACGTCTCTGCTATCACCTGCCTTCAGATCTCTTCCAGTTGGAATCCCCAAGGTCATTGTATCGACTGTAGCTAGTGGTCAGACTGAACCTTATGTTGGGATATCGGATCTGACATTGTTTTCGTCAGTTGTGGATATTTGTGGCATTAACAGTGTAAGTAAGGTCATCCTTTCAAATGCTGGAGCTGCTTTTGCTGGAATGGTGATAGGAAGGCTCCAAGCATCCTTTTCTGCTAAGGCTGATAAGTTCACAGTCGGCATCACCATGTTTGGAGTTACGACTCCTTGCGTTAATGCTCTTAAAGAAAGATTACTTAAAGAAGGCTATGAGACCCTAATTTTCCATGCCACTGGGGTTGGAGGCAGGGCTATGGAGGATTTAGTTAAAGCAGGCTTCATACAGGTACATCTTCCCAGTAAACCATTTTAATTTCTTGAAAATCTCAAGCTTGATTAAAATACAAGTTTGGTTGGGAGTTGTGGACTTGTGTGTTCGGCTTTTTTCACCTAAAAACATGAACTTGACAAAGTACACTTTTTTGGGCGCTCATAATTGTTAGTTGGAATGGTTGATTGAAAATGTGAAAATCAATCTTAGGCTGCCTGTATATATCATGCACATTTTTTTTTGGAGTAAAGTTGGAACGAACTGATTGCTTAAATCTTGCTAGTTGATTGCTAGAACATCAGCTGTTTCCCATTCGCATATCCTCAGTGTTGGCTCAGAGCTGACTAATTGTACTTGGCTTTAAACTAGCATTAGAACGAATAAAGCAAGTAGATTGCTTAAGAACCAGATGATCTTAGCTTTGATGACCTGTCTATTGCTTATATGCCATATCAATATAGATACACAAAACTCTCATTCAGTTGCTTGTTTATGTTTATGGGCATGCCTTCTTCTGAAGAGCTACCATTAGTAGGAAGCCATTTACTTGTACTTGGCTTTACATCTTTCAGATTCTTTTCTTTTCATTTTTCAATTGGTGGTACATACACAATACATTGATTGAGTCAAATCATCACAAGCTTCTGAGATAGTTAACCTTTTTTCTAGCTGATGATTATCCTACCTGCTCCTACTAGTGATATAATTAGAATTCTGTCCATTGTTTAACAGATTCCGTACTTTATATCACTGTATTTCCTTATTTTTGTTCAGGGTGTTTTGGATATCACAACAACAGAGGTTGCAGATCATATTGTTGGAGGTGTCATGGCTTGTGACACTTCACGTTTTGATTCCATTATAGAGAAGAAGATCCCCTTAGTTCTGAGTGTGGGAGCCTTGGATATGGTGAATTTTGGTGCCATAAGTACCATACCTTCTAATTTTGAGCACAGAAAGATATACAAACATAATGAGCAGGTTACTCTTTTAGCATGTTTTCTTTTCCCTCTCTTTTCGTATTGTGCCACTTTTCAAGCTTAACTACTCATCATTTTTTAGATGATATAATACTCGTGTTCATACAAGGGACCCAATTCCATTTTTAAGTAGAAGTTGGTGTTTATCAGTCATATGATGTAGATATCTTAGCACAGAATCAAAGGATCTGAACTGCACCTCTTTGGTCTTTGATTAATCATTGGAACCAAAAGCAACTAGATTCAATCTGTGGATGCAGTTGAATGATTCCAGCCTAATTACTCAATTATTTTTTAGTGTGCCTGTTACATGGATTTGTTGGGGGTCTGCCCCGTTGTGGGGTGACCCGGTTAGAAGGCAAACTTAATTTAAAGAAAAAAGGAGGAAGATGGCAGTGAAAAGAAGTTATAGAAACCTGATTCTTTTGGAAGTTTACTTGTATTGGAAATAGCTTTTTTGGAGGCTTCCTATATAAACCCCCTTTAAGGGGTTCAGTGGACACAACAATTGGAATCACAATTGAGAATTGCAGCCACTCACAACAGTGTGCTGGGAAGCCTAGAGGACCGAAGGAATTCGGTGGACAAGAAAAACAGTTTGTTTTTCTTGCATATATCGGATGGTAAACGAAGCTCAATTGTTGTAAAACTTCAGGAGTGTATTCTCAGCACTTGGTTCTTGTTATCCTTTGGTGTCGATCGATTAACCGGTGACATCTAAACTTTTATGTGGTAATTGAGTTGGAATCTATCTTAAGGTAAAAATATTAAATATTTGTGCTAGCAAAGAACGTTATTTCTTGATGTTGTTATCCTCTGGATATGCCTAAAGAGTGAATTGGTGTAAACCCATTATTTGACAATGAGGAGATTTGAAATCAAACTTTGGTACTGTGATTTTTTTCCTTAAGGGTTTTCTACGTAAAAAATTGGTGTCTCTCAATTTTGATCATTATTTTTATATTGCTTTGGTTGATCTCATTTAATCATACACAAAGAAGGGGAAGTCATTTATTTCCATAACAGGTATTTGATTATTTTTCCCAACAAATGGTATTAAAGCTCTTGGTTATCAGGGGCTTAGTTGCACGATCGTCCTACTAGGGTGACAAATTTCCTTTCAAACCTTGCTCCTATCGAGAAAGAATCTCGCACCCAACTATGATGAAACCTCTCAAACATATAGATCACAAAGGAACAAAAGAAAAGTTACAAAATAAGAGAAAATTTATAGAATTAATAATATTATAGAATAAAATTAACTCAAAAATATTTTAATACTTTATATTTACATAATATTTATTTATATACACAAAACATAATTTGTATGTGACGCTAATCTATAATATTTATTCTTATTTTAACATATATTATAATTAGATAAAAAAATATATCTTAGAATATATAAAATATATAAATGCTCTTATAGACATTTCCAACCTTAGACTCTTCTATATGCCCTTGCTCGCCCTCGCCCTCGCCCTCGTCCTCGCCCCGCCTTCGCTTCGTGCAAATAAGATCAAGGTTTTTTTTTTTGTGTTGATTAATATGGATGAGATTACAGTGGATGGGATGATAAAATTGACATTTGTCAAATTATTCAATTTGGAAGCCTAGAATGGAAGATATTTTATATACTAAAGATTTGTTTGAACCCGTTCAAGGTGATGAATCCAAGGCCACTAATAAATCTACTAAAGATTGGGATATGTTGCACAAAAAAAAAACAGTTGCTACGAGTCGGCAATGGATTGATCACAATGTGTTTCACCGTGTTGTCAAGGAAACTAGAATAAATGTTTTATTAAAAAAACTAGAGTCCAAGTACAAGCGGTAGATAGCGCAGAACAAGAAACTTTGAATTTGAAATATAGAGATGGGCACAGTGTATCTAAGCATATGAGTGATTTTTAAAACTTGGTGAATTAGTTGATAACAATGAAGATCACACTGAATGATGAGGTGCAAGTACTGTTACTTTTGAGTTCTTTATCAGACAGTTGGGATGTTGAGCAAGTGAAGAACTTCTCCACTGTGGACATCTTTTGAACAGGGCTTGAGGTTGTCTGGACGTATGTTTGTAGAAATGCCTTCAAGGGTTCTGGCAAAGGGTGTTCGGAAAGGGATTGAGGCCATCTGGAGGTGGTCACAAGAGAGCCATTATTGCCTCGTGGCGTCCGAGCGGGTCCTTAGGCCCTTTGGATAGAGCAACGCTGAGACTTACGCGTTTTAACCCTAGTTACCTATTTTGGTGCAATTGTTAATACACTAATTGTCCCAAAAGTTTAAACTGTTAGGAAATAGGTCCAACAATGTATATCAGATTATCCAACACTCCCCCTCACGTGCGATCCTATCTCGTACGTGGAGAGGCGAACAAACTGAACATGTGTACCAACACACAGAGT
>JAULJZ010167638.1:0-25120 GCA_032270985.1 Heliamphora pulchella
GCACGCCTATTCATACCAAATAGGTGCCACCAAAAAATACACATCTAGAATGGTAATTAATTAATTACCATCTTCAATTAATTTCCATTCACATTAAAAATGATTAAATCATTTTTTTCAATAATCCCCCACATGAATGAAAATTAATTGGATCGACTATGCAAATGGCAATGCATGACTATGCAGACACAAAAAGAGTACAAGCAGAAATTTTTTGTATAAGGATAGGTGATTTTTGGTCTTGAACCTTCTCTTGTGATAAACTATGGGACTTACTAGCTAATCAATGGACGCGATGCTTTGAACTGTTCAGCCGTTTATGTAAGCCAAGATAATAGAATGTCACACAGAATCTTTCCAACACAGTTTTACTTCTCACGGTTGTGCCCATTTTGGCCCTGGACAATTCCTGATTTCATGAGTGTTTTAGAGAATGCAGTCTTATCATTCTCATAAAAGTGGCCAATTCTCACCCATATAGGTAAATTCTCATTAAGAGTATCTTGCCAAACCCCACTTGAATTTTTCAAGATATGAGAATTATTAAAAGTATAGCTTATCATAAATAACGCTGCAGGTATCACTGTATTATCATAGGAATGGGTAGGAGATATAATTTTCCCATTGATTCTACTGAGTTACACACAATTCGATTGTCTCTTTGAACCTAGATCTTGGGATCTCCAGTCAGCTAAGTTGGGTTGCCATTGAGGCGACTCTTAATTCATAAGGTTTAATCCCATTCCTCTTGATAATTCTTCAACTAACTCTCCATACAACCTTTAGGTTAGCGGATCAACGATGTTATCCTTTGATTTTATATAATCTATTGTGATAACTCCATTAGAGAGTAGTTATTTTATGGTATTGTGTTTTCGACGAATATGTTTAGACTTACCATTATACATATTACTCTGTACCCTTCCAATTACCGATTGGCTGTAGCAATAAATACAAATTGAAGGCACAGATTTTGTCCACATTGGAATGTCCTATTGGCAAAGCCACTCTGCTTCTTCCTTGCTTTATCTAAAGAAATAAACTCGGGTTCCATTATGGACCTGGGAATACACGTTTGCTTAAAAGATTTTCCAGTAACTGCTGCACCAGCCAAAATAAAGACATATTCACTCATGAATTTTGAGTCTTTGGTATCAGATATCCAACTCGCGTCGCAGAATCCTTCTACTACGCCTAGACATCTCGTATAGTGCAGTCCATATTCTCGTCCAGTAATCTATCCCTGGACTACTTGTGTATCTACTCAATTTATTGACAGCACACGCAATGTCCGGACGAGTACAATTAGTCACTTACATTAAGTTGCCAATAATACGGGAATACTCTAGTTGAGATATGCCATCACCAGTATTCTTCGATAGGTAGAGATTTAAGTCTATAAGTATTCTCGCTGGACGATTATCATATTCTTGAATTTTTTTTTCAAGAATCTTCTCAATACAATAAGATTAAGACAACACATATCCTTCAGATGTTCTAGAAATTTTAATTCCTAGTATAATACCTATAACACCCAGATCTTTCATGTCAAACTTACTGTTTAACATTCTCTTAGTAGTTTTAATCATATCTTGATTACTACCAATAATAAGTATATCGTCAACATAGAGACACATAATGGCATATCCATATTCTGTGTCTTTGAAATAGACACATTTGTCACATTCATTTATTCTGAATCCATTTGACATCATTACGTTGTCAAATTTCTCATGCCATTGTTTCAGAGCTTGCTTGTGACCGTACAAAGATCTAACAAGCTTACACACTTGCCTTTCTTTTTCTGGAACCACAAAATCTTTCGGTTGTTCCATATATATTTTCTCTTTCAATTCTCCATTTAGATAGACAATTTTAACATCAATTTGATGTATCTCAAGATTGTACAAGGCTGATATAACAATTAATATCTTTATTGATGTTATCCTTGTAACTGGAGAATATGTATCAAAATAGTCAACTTCTTCCTTTTGCTTGTATCATTTGATAACAAGTTTTACTTTGTATCAGTCTATTGAACCATCTGCTTTCATTTTCCTCTTAAATATTCATTTACTTTTCAGAGATTTATTATCCGATGGAAGCTCCACCAGCTTCCAAGTATGATTTTGTATAATAGACTCAATTTCAATATTGACAGTCTCTTTCCATTAAGGTGCTTCAAGCGTGGACATAGTTTCCTAAAAGTTTTGGAATTCATTTTTTAACAAATAAGTTAGAAAATTCGGACCAAATGATTGTGAAGTTCTGACCCTTTTATTGCATTTGGGTTCATCTTCATTTCCTTCTTGGTCTTGACTACTGCCTGTTGCAGTGTCGTAAGTCCTTTTAAGAGGACTTAATTCTCGTGTAGAATTACACGGGAAAATATCTTCAAAAAATCATGCGTTTCTTGATTCAAAAATAGTATTCACGTGCATATCCTCAATTTTTGACTTATGTACCAGAAACTGATATGTACTGCTATTATTCGCATATCTAAAAAATATACAGTTAACGACCTTTCCACAATTCATATGACTTTTTATTTGTTTTCTCGTGGGGCAACTTGTTGAGAATATTATTCGCAGAAAGCAAAATTTTTGCCCACAAGTTCTGTGGAAACTCAAAGTTTATCACCATTATCACCAAAGTTAATGACATGATTCACAAATAATTATCATTATCATAACAATTAACACATAATAATGATAAACTCATAATTTAATGACAACACAATAGGTCACTCCATCTCTTACGTCATAAGATATTTACAAAATTTATCTCTTTAATTTCAAGAGATAAACCCCCACAAATCATATATCAAATGATAAATTTCTCCAATTTTATAAGAATAAAAAATAGTGCTCTTAAACCATGGTTTTATGCTTAGTGCAATAATGACCATGTATCTTTTCAAATAATTGGATACTCACTACAGCATAAATCAAATTTACATACTAATTTTAATAATTAGCTTGTGAGGCATAGTTGTTTAAGAACAATTAAATACGAAAATTAAACTTAAACTTGCTTTTAAATCCACACAAAGATTTAAGTATCAAAATATAGGGCATTTACTTGTATTTTGGTCAAACCCAAATACAATCTATCCTAAAATAATTAATATTAGAATTCTTACTTAATCCAAAATTAGATATAAGTGTAACCACCCAATTTAAGCCCACCATCCTTAAAAAATGAATAAAATAAATATTCATGGGCCATGTCTTAAAATATATGGATCTTATTATACATGCTCATATTTTATTTATACGAAGTCAAACCAAATCAACCTCCATAACATTGATTTGAAAACAAATATAATATCTGAGTATTTTTCTTTAAATATGCAAATAAACAATAATTATCATAAATAATATTTACATATAAAAGGACACACATAAGTGACAAAATATACTCACATAAAATGTCAATTAAATTCAGATCATGTAACAAAAATCATTTGTGATAAATCCACAAATTTATAGTATTTTTTCATTTTCTAGCAGTCAAACATGTCATAGAAAATACCAAGTAAAATTTTCATATTTCAGAAAATTTGTAAACAATTGACCAGAAATAGCAAATTAAATTTCAAATCTACCATATTAAACCATGCTCAAATCGAAGTTCATACGAACATTCAAGAGCCAAATAAAGTAATTAATAATTTTAGGCAACCAACCGATGCCTTAAAAACACCAAAATCACAAAGCACTGCGCGAACAGGCGCGATGTTCATTGTCTTCCCAAACCGAGTACGCCGCGTTTGGTTTGGCAAATTTATTTTCCTTTGATCTCCTTCTAATTGCATCCAAACTACGCGAATAAAATACTCTCAGAAAGATATTGAGACAAAGATTTCAAATAGACAAGTCTATCAGATCATACAAGGCCCAAAACAATATAAAGATTTGTTTTGTTTTGTTTTTTTTTCAACCAAACACGGTCTATACAATGAATCGCAGCGAACAAACGCCGCATCATCCCCTGATGCATCATCGTCACTCCAAAAAACAACCGTAGGACTGTTTGGATCCAAGAAATAATCAATTTAGATGAAAAAGACTTAATCTATTATATCTCTTTCAATTTACATCCAAACCATGAAAATAATATACTCTTGGAAAGGTATCAAAACTCACAAAGTTTCAAATTTACACTAAAAGATTTCAAATTTTTTTTTTTCAATCAGTGAGAACTTACACCACAAAACCTCATAGATATGATAACATGCATACAAATTACAATACAGAAGAATTTCAAAAGAAATGGGAAGTGTTTCACCGAATCACTATTAACACCCATTTCAAGTTAATAACCCAAAAATTTCAAAACAGTAATATCATTCATTATCACAAATTATGTTTCATGTTTATATATATCCACGTTTGGTAAAACCAACGAAAGTCATTCTGGTATTTGATAACAGGATCAAAATTGCATTGTGATTTTCGGATGTAGAGAAGTCTGATATTAAAATAGTAGTTAACCGAATGGCCAAAACACATGCACAAGCAAAAGGCAACAATCCCTCACAGAAATGCAAATATTAAAATCAAGTATTCTTTTATCAGAAAGCAAGCAAATAAAAGAATCTAATGCCGGATGAAATGCCTAATAGGTCTTTAATTTTCTAAGGCAATATCATATCTGCAATAAGAATGCACTGAATTTGATCGAAGAGGAAAAAGTTCCATCAAACATACTTTATCCAAACAAAATTACTGCCAAAGCATGTCCATTACAAATGGAATAACAAACATGCAGTACATAGATGTAAAAAAAATGCCATGTACAGAAAAAGAAACATTTCTGTGCACCAATAGACTGCATATATTTGTACTCTATTGTTCGGATGAGTTTAATCCATAGAAAGATTATGAAAACATCAATAAGCCCTAAATGCACAAAAGGAAACGAAGATCTGTCTTAAGATTGTTGGAAAAATTAGTAAACTTTTTGTGCATTAACGGTAAATAAAATAAAATCATAAAATTGGACTTACAGACCGTATGAATATGATGATGCAAGTAGATCAAGGCTAGCGTTTGACGCTATATTCTTAAGACAGATTCGTCCCCGCTACGGTGTTTACGGTTTTACAGACGTTTATCTCCCAGGATACAATGATCTAAATTCCACAGAAGAAGCACTGCAATCGGTAGGCCTGTCGAACTAAACCATGTTTTGTACTTCCTTTAACGGATTTCGACACAAAGTATGTAATGAACTATGTAAACTCTATCTCCTTTAAAACAAAATAGGAACGTCATATATATAGACGTACTCGTGACTATTCATAATAGTTACGAAACGAAAAGGCACGCCTATTCATACCAAATAGGTGCCACCAAAAAATACACATCTAGAATGGTAATTAATTAATTACCATATTCAATTAATTTCCATTCACATTAAAAATGATTAAATCATTTTTTCCAACATATAATACCGTAAAAGTACTTCATAATTTACCATGCTTGGTTACTATGCCCCTTTGGTATGTAGGTTTTTTCTTTTTATAAACAAAATAGCTTTTAAGTTGTAGTGTATTTTCAAAAAATCACTCATTTTTATTTTTTTTTTAAAAATTATACACTCATCAAGCACTCTAATTTTTTTGAACAAACTGAGTATAATAACCTAAATTAAAAAAATAACTCTACTAATAAAAATAAAAAAAATTGTGTCAATAACTCAAACACTACAATTTAAAAAAAATAAGTGCTTATTAAACATTTTAATAAAATACAAAAAAATCAATATAAAAACTTGTCCCCAATAATCTAATTTTTTTTCTTCCTTTTTTTTTGTAATAAAGTTAAATTTCAAAAACACTATGCTTTTAAACATCCCAAACAATCCTTCGTTTACAATGAACGATACTACGGAAGCCCAATAAGCACTAGTTAATAGACACATGAGTATAAAATTATTTTAACATCAGTACACTTTTTAATATGAAATCTACCACTTTCACATACAATAATAAATTTTACACACAGAATGTGATATGGAATCTACCACTTTCACTTACAATAATAAATTTTACACACAGAATGTGATCCACCATAGATGATATAAATGTAATTGATCGGTAGAAAATGATGAAGGAAGCAATTGAGGGAAAGAGAGAAAACAATACTCATGTGAAAAAACAAACAACAACACTACCTAGAACATTGTATGCTTTATTATTATAAATAACAAATTTCATGTCCGAAAATCACAACAGAAAATTATAGGAACATGAAGGGGATGGCCTGAAATTTTGACTCACTGGGCCATTATAAGGCCCAAAGGAAAGAAGCCCAATAAAAACAATAGTTCGGCCATAGGGGAGTCCTAGGGTCGAACTGTTCGAGCTCACAATAAGCGTGAGATCGGTCACTGACGTCGCGTTAAATGCGCTAACATAGCATTGAATGTGATGTGACCATGATGGCATACCATTAAATGCGATTGGACAGGCGTATATCGCCCATTAAGTGCGTTGCATCCTTGGGGGAAGCATTTATTACTGGGAGCTAGGCCCTAAAGGACAGAACGAGCGATAAACATTTATGATGATGTGACTAAAGTTCGCTTGCCACCGGCACAGATACGGCGACGGGGAGACGAAGATGTTTTGCAGGGGATGTATGTCAGATAGAAGGATGATTAGGGTTTAAGAGAGAGAATGAGAGTTCTCCACTATAAAAAAGAAGGGTTGGAAGCCCCTAAAAGGGGGTATGTATGAATTCTGTGAGAAAAAGTCCTGTGGTCTTGCCAAATTATTCCTTAGAAACTTTGTGTAACTTCATCATTAGAGTGGCTACTGGCGAGTGGTCGCCAGCTAGCTCACATTTGTTCGCTCTTATAGGTGTTGCTCAATTGACGGAATCGATCGGGTTGGGTACAATCCATCAAACAAATATAATTTACGGGTCGACCCCATACATTTGGCGCCATCTGTGGGAATCCAACTAAGAACAGATCACGAAACTGGCAATGGCGACACCTTCAAAGGTGCTCACTGTTCTTAACGAACACGCTACACCGGGCGCTACTGAAAGGTGGAGAGAGCACAAAGGAGGAAGAAAAATAGGCCTACACGCGAAACGGCTAGGACCCTAGAGCATGATCTTGCCAAGGAATCCACACTCCATGCAATCGGGTAAGAGATCATGAGGCTCTGCTCTACCTTGGAGACAAGGACAGGACCCCCAGACCTAAATGGGGAGTTCCCACACTGGGGAACCAAAGTCACCCGAACCAAGATGTGAAGGAGGAAAGGATGCAATCAACCTGGAGCTAGGTCAAATTCACAAGGAGTTTACCAAGCAAGGGGAAGGTTTGAGTACGGAAGGAAGCAGCTACACTCCAAGGAAGCCCAAGAAGGACAAAAATTCTCCACAAGGGGGTGAGGAATCACTGTTGGCTTATTATACTACGGCCGAACCAAGCAGCGTCTGGGAAGGAGTGATCACCACGCCATTTGTCGAGCGTATAGATAGGGCCGATCCACCCTACAGTTTCTCGTTGCCAAGGTTCAAATCATACGATGGCCACTCTGACCTGCACACTCATATCAGTTATTACAGACAGATGATGATGTTGTAGAGAAGAAATGATGCCCTCATGTGCAAGGTGTTCCTGCCCATCCTGGGAAAGGCCGGTCTACGGTGGTTCGATCGTCTTTTGCCTCGGTCCATAATTACCTGGAAGGATTTGTCCAAATGGTTTGTGGCGCGATTCATTACAAACACCAAGATTCTAAAAGAAATAGATTCACTCATGGCGTTACGAAGGGGGAAAATGAGTCGTTGTGAGACTACACCAGGAAGTATTGAGAGGTGTACAATGATATCGAAAACTACAATGAAGAGCTGGCGATTGCCTCGTTCAAACACGGGCTCTAACCGAAGGGAAGTTGAGGGTCTCCCTTACCAAAAATCCACCCCAGGATATCTCACCGTTGATGGGCTGGGTAGAGCAGTATATAAGGGTGGAAGAGGATGTGGGTAAATCGGAAGCCCAAGTGAAGCCCAGAGAGAGGAGGCCGAGCCTAAAAAGGCTAAAACGACATAGCCCTACGAGAACGAGGTGGCCAAGTCCAGTACGAATAAGTAAAGGGCCTAAAGCCAAGCCATCTAAACTGCCGATGAGGCTGGGGGCCAACTCCAGAAGTGCCATGAACGCGATATTCAAAAAATCTATCCACAAAATCTTACCTCAAATCAAAGAAAGACCCTATTTCTAGTGGCCCACCAGACTGCCCGATTCGGTCGTTCAATCAGTAATAGAGCGAGGCATCAGGTGGAAATGCTCCTACTATCGAGAGAGGGGCCACATGACTGAGGACTATCGAGCTTTCAGGAAACATCTGGAGGATCTAGTGCAACAAGGGCATTTGAAGGAATTCTTGGAGGGGATGGACAGGCAAAGATCCCCTACCACGACGAGGATAGATCCCTCAAGTAGGGCAGAGAACCACGGTGTCATCAATGTGATTCACAAAATGGTAGGGGCAGAGCAACAACACTCCATGAGAGGGAAGATGAAGAAGCTAGGGCACATTGCAGAAGTAATGAAGGTACAAACAGTGAAGGGAAAGAGGCTGAGGTTTGAGGAATGCGGAGGGCGGATTTCATTTTCAGAGGAGGATTTGGAATGAGTGCAACACCCCCATAACGACGCTCTAGTAATATCCCTTAGTCTATTGGGTTTCGAAGTCAAGCGAGTGGTGGTCGACCAGGAGAGTTCAGTTGAGATAATGTACTATGACATCTTCAAGAAGCTCGGCCTTCGAGATCGAGACTTAACCCCGTCTCACACACCGCTCGTTAGGTTCTACTCCCAACTAGCCTAACCTTTGGGGAGGATCACCGTACCAGTAAGAATGGGGATGGTCAAGCTCATGGCCAACTTTTTAGTGGTAGACGCACCGTCGGCCTATAATTCCATAATGGGGCAAACGTGGTTGCACGAGTTGAAGGCCGTCCTCTCTACATATCATTAGATGTTGAAGTTTTCCACCGTAGAAGGAGTAGAGGTTGTGTAGGGAGACCAGGCCGCCTCTAAGCATTGCTTCGTGGTGGCCCTAGAAATCGAAGGATGGGTCGAGGAGGTGAAAGTCGTCGAGGCAATTAACGTGTTCGTCCTAGAAGACGTTGGGGAGAGGCCAGAGACAAAGCCATGGAAGAGCTCAAGACGGTCAGAGTCGACCCCCACGACGAAGAGAAGTTTTTCCTGATCGACTCGACTCTAGCCGATTAGGAAAGAGAGGAGTTACTTCGGCTGTTATGGCAGAATTTAGAGGTATTTGCCTGGACTCCATATGAAATGCTGGGTATACCCCACTTACATCTGTCACGCACTGAACGTTGATCCTACATCTAAACTTGTAAAGCAGAAGGGATGGCGCTCGGTACCACACCACGTTGAGGCCGTGGCCGAAGAGGTATGAAAGTTACTAGAAGCAGGGGTAAGAAGAGAGGTTCAGTACTTGGAATGGGTGTCCAATATGGTGGTAGTCAAGAAGAAAAGATGGAAATGAAGAGTGTGTATGAATTTTACAAATCTAAATAAAGCCTACCCGAATGACAGTTTTTCTCTCCCAAAGATTGATCAGATCGTAAACTCAACGGCGGTGCACCAGCGCATGAGTTTTTTTAGATGCGTATTGGGGGTACCACCAGATTGCCATGAACTATTGTGATCAAGAGAAGACCTCATTCATCACCCCCCGGGGTACCTACTGCTACAAAGTCATGTTGTTCGGCCTCAAGAACGCTGGGGCAACCTTTTAAAGAATGATCACAAAGATGCTCATTGAAATACTTAGAAAGACGATGGAAGCCTATATAGACGATATGGTGGTAAAATCAAGGATAAAGGAGGACTATTTGGCCGACCTATAAAGAATCTTCGACATCCTCCAAACTCACGACATGCGCCTGAACGCGGCCAAATGCACGTTCGGGGTCGGTTCGGGGAAATTTCTCAGGTTCTTAGTCACTAACTGAGGGATCAAGGCCAGCCCAGACCAGATTAATGCAATCCTAGGAGTCCAAGGCCGATCACTGTGAAGGAGGTACAAAAACTAACATGGATGACCGCTTCCTTGAACAGGTTTAAAAGCCGGGCTCCAGATAAGTGCAGACCGTTCTTTCTGACACTAAAAAACTGAGAGAAGTTCAGTTGGAATGAAGATTATGACCAAACACTCAAGGATTTGAAAGCATATATGTCCTCTCCGCCGTTGCTCTCTACCCCAAAAGATAGAGAGGTCCTGTATCTCTATTTGGCGATATCCTTGCATGCCGTCAGTGCGGTGCTCATAAATAAGGGAAGAAGGAAAATAGCAGATGCATGTCTATTATGTCAGCCATACTCTTTTGGGGTTAGAGGTAAGATACTTGTCGCTGAAAAAGCTGGCTTACGTGCTGGTCATTGCATCACGAAAGTTACAGCACTACTTTCAAGAGCACGCTATCATTGTACTTACAAATATCCATTGAAGGCCGTATTCTCGAAAGTCGACCTGACAAGAAGGATGACCAAGTGGGCCGTCGAATTAGGAGAACATAACATTAGCTTCCAACCCAGAACCGCAATCAAGGCCCAGGTACTGGCTGATTTTGTTGTTGAATTTTCAAAAGCAACCAAGAGACTGAAGAGAAAGAGGAGACCGAACTCATTGAACCACCGAGCTCGAAGGGGCTCTAGAGGTTGCATGTGGATGGGGGCTTCCAACACAAGGGGATTAGGAGTGGGGACGGTCCTCACTTCCCCAGACGGTTTGATAATGGAGCAAGCTCTGCGACTTGGTTTCAACACCTCAAACAACGACGCCGAATATGAAGCACTACTGGCAAGGCTTGGCGTGGCGAGGAAGCTCGACATCATTGCCCTAGAAGTTTTCAGTGATTCCCAACTCATCGTTAACCAGCTGAAAGAGGAATATAAGGCAAAGGACGACTAAATGGCCAAATACCTCCACAAGGCCACAGAAGCCATGGGAAAATTTTCCACGATCAAGATAGAGCAGGTAGGACGAGCGAACAGTATTCATGC
Organism: Heliamphora pulchella; assembly: GCA_032270985.1. Lineage (NCBI taxonomy): Eukaryota > Viridiplantae > Streptophyta > Magnoliopsida > Ericales > Sarraceniaceae > Heliamphora > Heliamphora pulchella. The sequence goes on from JAULJZ010167638.1 coordinate 11,065, forward strand.
AAACACTCTGGCTAGCCTCACTTCGGCAACGATAGGAAAAGGGGAGAGGACGGTGGTGGTGCAATTCCTCCCAAGTCCGAGAATAGGTAACTCAAACAAAGAGCAACGGGAGGTCCTCTCAACAGAGCAACCGCCGTCCTGGATGGTTCCCATTGTGTCATTCTTAAAAGATGGCATGTTACTGCCTGAGAAGAAGCAAGTACACAAGGTTAGGCTAAACTAGCCCATTGTTGGATCTCTTAAACTGACAAATTGTACCATCGCTCCTACATGAGACCATGTCTTTTGTATGTACATCCTACCCTAGTGGAAGACCTTCTCTATGAGATCCATGATGGGATCTGTGGCAGTCATATGGGGGGACAGTCCCTTACCCATAGGACAATTTTTCAAGGATATTGGTGGTCTTACATGCAAAGGGATGCTTAGCAATATGTGAAAAAATGTGAAAAATGTCAGCTCTTTTTCCATTTTATCCACCAACCCGTAGGGAAGTAAAAACCATTAAGTAGCCCATGGCCGTTCGCGCAGTGGGGGCTGAATATCATTGGCCCATTCCCCAAGGTGGTTGGAAATAGAAAGTTCATGGTGGCAACAACGGACTACTTCACCAAATGGATTGAAGCCGAGCCACTCGCGAACATAAGAGTGTTCAACATGAAAAAATTTGTATGGAAAAATATCATCACCAGGTTCAGGATCTTCCGTGCCCTCATTTTGGACAATGGCACACAGTTCTATGGAAAATTATTTCAAAGATTTTGTGCCGAGCTCAAAATAGAGTTCTATGACTCCACCCCGACATATTCTCAATGCAATAGATAAGCAGAGGCTTCAAACAAAACCATCCTGACTGGGATCAAGAAGAGACTGGACAAGGCAAAGGAAAGATGGGTCGACAAGCTCCCCCACGTGCCATGGGCTTACCGATCAACTCTACGTAGATCCACTGGAAAAACTCCTTATTCAATGACTTACGACACCGAGGCCGTGATACTGCTTGAGATTGGCCTCCCAACCATGAGGACCGACGAATTTAATGTCGAGCAAACTAGGGAGCTATTAGCTAAAGAGCTGGACCTAATTGAGGAATGAAGAGAGGAAGCACTACTTAGGATCAAATCCTATAAGCAAGAAATGAGCCCGGATTATAACAAAAAGGTTAAACCAAAAGAATTCGGCCCTGGGGATCTAGTCCTAAGGAAAGTTATAGGCAACAAAAAAGCACTAGGGGAAGGAAAGCTGAGGCCAAATTGGGAAGGGCCATACAGGGTTAGAACAGTTATGGGCCCTGGTGCCTATTATCTTGAAGATACAGACGGGAAAAGGGTTCATCGGCCATGGAATTCAACCAATCTAAGAATTTTTAATCGTTAAGTACTTTGTATGCTATAAACTTGCAGTATCACTGAATGATTTTCCCTACGAGAGGAAGCCCATGTTTCGTCTTTTTCATAACTCCTAGGGTTTCTAAACAACCCCTCGGCAAAGGAAGGCCAACGCGGCCATGAGAATAGAACATCCTTTCAGGAGTTAGAACAACTCTCAGGATTTCTAACAACCCCTCGGCGAAGGAGGGCTAGCTCGGCCACGAGGATAGAACATCCTCTTAGGAGTTAGAACAACTCTTAAGGTTTCTAACAATCCCTCGGCGAATGAAGGGCCAGCTCAGCCACGAGTATAGAACATCCTCTTAGGAGTTAGAATAACTCTCAAGGTTTCTAACAATCCCTTGGCAAAAAAGGGCTAGCTCGGCCATGAAGATAGAATATCCTCTCAGGAGTTAGAACAACTCACAGGGTTTCTAACAACCCCTCGACAAAGAAAGGCTAGCTCGGCCACGAGGATAAAACATCCTCTCAGGAGTTAGAACAACACCCAAGGTTTTTAACAACCCCTCGGTGAAGGAGGGGCTAGCTTGGCCTCAAGGATAGAACATCCTCTTGAGAGTTAAAACAACTCTCAGGATTTTTAACAACCCCTCAGCGGAGGGCCAACTTGGCCACGAGGATATAACATCCTCTCAGGGGTTAGAACAACTCTCAGGGTTTCTAACAACCCTTCGGTAGAGGGCCAGCTCGACCACGAGAATAGAATATCCTCTCAAGAGTTAGAACAACTTTTAGGGTTTCTAACAATCCCTCGGTGAGGGAGGGGCTAACTCAGCCATGAGGATAAAACATCGTCTCGGGAGTTAGAACAACTCCCAAGGTTTCTAACAACCCTTTGGTAGAGGGCCAGCTCGACTACGAGGATAGAACATTCTTTTACGGGTTAGAATAACTCCCAGAGTTTCTAGCAATCCCTCGGCGGAGGGTCAGCTTGGCCACGAGGATAGAACATCCTCTTAGGAGTTAGAATAACTCCCAAAATTTCTAACAACCCCTCGGCCAGAGAATGGGCATCCCTAAGTTCGGTTTAGGGTCGAAGCGCAATGAGGTAAATAAATACATTATAGCTCGGTCAATAGGAATGGGGCATGCATAACAACGAGAACGGTAAAAGAAAGAAGGATAATCTTAAACAAGAATTTCATTTCCATTTCATAAAGGGTAGTAGATAATATGGAGTACGACCTTAGAAGGAGCAAAACGATTGAAACTCTAAACTTCACAAAAAAACAAAAGGGAAGAAAATTATAACATTAGAAAGAGAAGACGAAAAATAGAGCAGCACAGAGCACCGGGGCACCACCACGCTTAGGATTAGCTAACATCTACCACTTCGGCCTATTCCCTGTTGCCCCCATCGTTGCTGTCGTTGGGAATTTCCACCACCTCCTCCCCATCAAAGGCGCGACGACTGGCGGTGATATCCTGAACATCTCCAGGATAGGTGGGAGGAAGCTCTGGGGCAGCCTCATGGTCGGCTGGTTCGGTATCAGCCACCTGCTCCTCGGCGACTACAGTGGCGTCATTAAGAGTCAGGGGCTCGCTCCACAGGGGTGAATTTAGCGAAACTCTATCTCTCTCCAGGTCCTACTTGTAGCCAATAGCAAGGAGTTTGGCTCTAATGCCGATGACCTCTTTAGTAAGGTGGGCTCCGCATTTGTCCCAGCCTTATTGCCACACCTGGTCTTCTTTCTCTGCTCTCAAGGCCTCCAGGTCAGCGGTGATTTTTTTTTGGATTTGTGCTTCGACCTGGGCAGCTGTCAAGAGTTATTTAAGCTCGGTCATCGAAGCGGTGACTTTTTCTTTTGATTTGTTGGCCTCCTTTTCGAAGGGCTTAAGTCTCGCCTATAACCCCTAGTATGTCGAGGTGGTTATAACCTGGTCGGCTTCTAGGTCTTTTAAACGTTGCCTCACTTGGGTTAGAGCCTTGGCAACACGTTTGGTTTCTCGGGACAGCTCGGCAAAGCAGTCATGAAGGATGGTAACGGCCTGACTTTGCTACATAATGAAACACAGAGAGGGAGGTCAAATGCCAAAAAAAGGGGGGTGATAAAAGTGGATGAAAAACTTACTCCGACACCGAGCTGAAAGACCCTGTCAAAGAGAGCTGGGAAGGACAAGGCGGAGTGGTTAGCAACATCGAGTGGCAGGGCCAGCCCTCGTACCAGACTGTGAGCAACGTTTCCCGACTTGGAAGAGTCATTGACATTGATTTGACGCCCAAAGACAATTAACTCTAGGAGCCATAGGGGAGAGGCTTCAGTCTCCTTATCTGGGTTGACCTCGGTAACAGAAGTGTCGTCTCTCCAAATTAGGCGATGGCGTTGGGCGGGTCGTTCACCAGGGGGAGGAGAGCTCGGCAAATTAGTTCCCCAAATGGCGGTCGTTGAAGGGGCGTGGGTCGGCTCTGAGGCAGAAAGCGAAGAAGGAGTTTGAGGAGCTGTCTCTTGCTGTGGAGGTGGAGGAGCCGAGATCCTTATGGCGGGAGTGGCGAAAGTGTTGGTAACATTGCGGCCCAGCACGGCAGACCTCAAGTCGAAGGTCCTTGGCGCAGCATAGCTTCTTCTTCGGCTGAACGAGGAGAACGAGGCAAAGGCGAAGAAGGCGGGTCTGGTTGCTGAGCTTCTCTATGCTGAATAACTCGATAGTAGCTCGGTACGTAGTCGAGCAGGTCCGGAGCCGATCAGGTCCCTCTAACGTTGAGGTAGCGTTGTACCTCAGCAAGACTAGATTATCTCTTCTTCTGTCTGGCTAAGGAGGCAGCTGCAAGAAGAATACAGAAGATACATGAGGAATAACAATAAATGTATAAGGGAAGAAGAAAGTAAAGTAAATAAAAAGGAATAACAGTCGAACCGATTTGGACTCCTTAGGACCCTTGGAATCGAACGGCCAGCAAGTCCAGCACAGTTGGGTAGGAACTCAAAATCTCCTCCCACTAGGATGTAGTCATCGCTGTGCTTATCTGAGTCAAGGAGATCATGCACCATCTGCTGGGCAATGCTTTTTTGGCGGAGGTAGTGGGTACCATTGTTGTAAGCAATGGTATAACTATGAAATATTTTGAGAATGCCGAGATTCAAATCTTATCGCTGATTGATCTCGGCCACCCCCGTTACTATTCTGATAAAGTTAATGGAGGCCTGACGGGGGTAAGACGGCAGGTGGCTAGCATCTCCCTTAGGAGGGGGTCGATGGGGAAGCGGACCCCAGCTTCCATGATGGATGCAATGGGAAATCTCACCTCATTTTTCCTAGGGAGGAAAGGAGACCCGAGGACATCTGGATCACAGTAACGAAGTGTGACCACCGGGGGGATACGGTATCTAGTTCTAAAAGCGGCAAGAGCCGAGGGTGTGTCTACCTCCTTCACGAACTTGCCTTTCTTGGTCATGGATTCGTTTGAGTCTTATATACGATAAGAGAAGGGGGTGGTTTTCTTTAATAAGAGAAAGTGAAGGAATAGAAAATGGCCTATGATGCAAAAAATCCAAACCCAAAAATGATAAGGGTAAAAACAAGAGCCTAAACCCACGAACCCAGCAAAGAGACAATGGGAGGATAGGAAGGGAAGAAGTGAGGAAACATAAAAAAAAATCGAAAGTAAAAACTTACTGGATAGAAGGCAAAGATGGCGACGGAGAGCGGTGATTGTTCTGACACACGGTGGTGGTGAGAGTCGTCGGGAGTGTCCTGTGGCAGCAACAGAGTTGGCCGGCGGCAATGGGGCATGAAGATTTAGCAGCTGGGAAGGGAGGAGGAAATTCTGAGAGATTCGAGAGTTGCAAAAGTTGCAGAAGGGAGAAATGAGGCCACGGGCCCCATTTATAAAGGGGGTCTCTCCCCGCAAGACCAAACGCCAATAGCCTTCTTGGGCAGGCTAACCGGCGCCTGCCCATCATTGGGAAAGCGCAAAGCGCCCGGGTCGGGAGCCATTGCGTTCTAACGCGTGGTAGGAAGCTAGTGACACTTAAAAGTCATTTAAACTGATGGCGGCGGTGCACTCAACGAGGTCCGAGAAAAAAGTGAGATTAGGAAGGGAACAGCTCCCCTAATACCGAGCAAAAGGAAAGCTGAGGGGCAAAGGAAGGGGACGGGCCGAAACTTTGACCCATTTGGCCATGATAAGGCCCGAAGGAAAGAAGCCCAATAAAAATAGTAGTTCGGCCCTGGGGGAGTCCCAAGGATGAACTGTTCGAGCTCACAATAAGCGTGAGGTCGGTCACTAACGTCGCTTTAAATGTGCTGACATAGCATTGAATGTGATGTGACCACGACGGCTGTGAGACCCTACCCCGTTCTCCTTTTTGGTATTTTTCGACGCGTGTTTACTATTTTTGTTTCAGCATGTTCATACGTATTTTTATACATGCTTGGATTTAGATATGCATGCAGGGTTGGTTCTTGGAGGCGTTGGGCGCTCAGTTGCGAGTTTCAAAAAAAAAAAGAAGATATTTTCATGGCCTATAAATATCTGGCTTCAGATATTTGCAAAAAAAATTTAAAAAATTTCTCAGCTAAGTTTTCTTGTTTTCTCTCTGCCTTCTCTCTAACTTCTTAGGGGCTCGAGGCTCCATTTTTGACAATCCAATAGTAGATTCATGCTATTGGCATCGGGGGCTATGCGTTCATCCAAACAAAATTTCATTCCAATGAAGTTTATTTTTGCACATGGATCGATGCGTAAAGTTTTTAACTCAACGAGGTAGGATCCTAGACTCTCATGTCTTATAAGGGTGCTACGTGTAATCATGTGCGTTTTTACCATTTTAAAATGCATGAAATCGCTTTGTGTTTTAAACGTTGGTTTTGGGGGTTAAAACCATTTTTCGTCAATTTCGATTGGATGAAATCGAGTCTCGAGTGTTTCTTTCGAGATTTTGGTGTTAGGCTTGGGCGTGTGTATGTCCGAGGGCGTTAGATGGGAGTTTAGAGGCTTTGTTTTGGGCTCGGGTGGGCTGAAACAATAGTTCAGAGTCGTTTTCGCCTGGGTTTAGTCGATTGGATCGTGAAGGTTAGTCGACTGACCTATGTTTTTTGGGAGTATTTACGAGGTTCCAGTGGCTTGTATGGGTCGACTGGATGGGGTCTAGTCGTCTGGGTCCTGTGTTGAGCGTTTGGGTGTTTTGGTGGTTTAGGTTGGTCGTGTGGTGTTCTCTCAGTCAATTGGGTTATGGGGCTCGATCGACTGCTCTCCTCTAGTGATTTTTCAGTTGATTGGATTATAAGGTCATGTCGATTGAAGTCATGGAGAGGGTTTTGGTCATGTCATGCGGGTGTTGAGGCACGGACGTGTGCGTGGTGGTTAGTGCATCGTTGGGTGCAGGTCGTGTGGGTCTGTTGTTTGTTTTTAAGGTGGTTTCTGGTGAGAACCATTTTCTGGGAGATTCAGGCGTTGGTCTCTGGATTAGATTTTGATTTTCTACATCGTTGGTTATCCCGGTGAGTGGACGGGTCATTCAGGTGAGCGGATGACGACTGTGTGGCATGTGATGTCATGTCGGGTCATATGGCGTCATTTTGTGGAATGTCATGGTTATACGTGTTTCTGTGCTTATAGAACTATGGTTAGTTTTATTCTTGCATGCTGTAAGACGAGTATGTGGTCCTACGTGATCTTATGTAGTCTTGAAGCATTTAAAGCTTTGGTTTTGTAAATGCATATGTTGATTCGGTGTTATCCCGTAGTATTCAGTGTTATCATGTAGTATTTGGTATTATTCCGTAGTATTCAGTATTATCCTATAGTATTTGGTGTTATCCCATAGTATGCGGTGTTATCCCGTGGTGTGTGGTATTATCCCATAGTGTGCGGTATTATCCCGTAGTCTACGATTTTATCCCGTGGTGTACGATTTTATCCTGTGGATGTATGTTTTTGTAGGGATCGTCATCTCTGTGTTAGGATTGTTATTAAGGCTTGTGAGAGTTGGATTTGTGTTGTATGTGGGGCTCGTAGGAGTCTTGGCTCGTAAGAGTCTATATTTGCTGGTGAAGCATTATGCTATATCTATATATCAAGTTATTTTTTAGACTCTGGTGAATCGTGATACAAAATCGTTTTCAAAATTGTTTTCTTTGAGACTCTTAGGAGTTCTCGTGTAACACCGTTTTTCAACTGTTTTCTTCTCGAGCTCATATGTGTTCAGATGTAAAACTATTTTTATGGCTTGTGTGAGCCGAAAACTACACCTCATTTTTTGAACATGTTTTGTTTATATTGCATGCTTGTCTAGTTTCTGCTAAGTTTTGGCTCACGGTATGAAATTTAAAATATTTTTCAGGTACCGGTCACGTAGGTTGATTTGGGGTTGCCGGTTGGAGGCGGAAGACCGATAGTCTTCCTTTTTGTTCTTTTGATCATCTATGCTATAACATGTATCGGTGTTGGAACCGTGTTCTGTAAGCTTTTTTGGCGAATATATTAAATGCATGTATACTTTAATTTGTGAGTAAATATCGGGTTTGATGTTTTATATGGTTGTTTTTAGGCGTTTCACATGACTTGGAGTTTGGGGCATGATGATGGCATACCATTAAATGCGATTGGACAGGCGTATTTCTCCCATTAAGTGCGTCGCATCCTTGGGTTAAGCATTTATTACTGGGAGCTCGGCCCTAAAGAACGGACCGAGCTATAAACATTTATGAAGATGTGACTAAAGTTTGCCTGCCACCAGCACAAATACAGCAGCGGAGAGACGGAGACGTTTTGTAGGGAATGTATGTCAAATAGAATGATGATTAGAGTTGAAGAGAGAGAAGGAGAGTTCTCCACTATGAAAAGGAAGGGCTAGAAGTCCCCAAAAGGGGTATGTATGAATTCTATGGGAAAAAATCCTATAGTCTTGCCTAATTATTCCTTAGAAATGTTGTTTAACTTCATCATCGGAGTGGCCACCGGCGAGTGGTCGCCGACTAGCTCACGTTTGTTCGTTCTTGTAGGTGTTGCTCCATTGATGGAATCGATTGGGTTGGGTACAATCCATCAAACAAATATAATTTACGGGTTGACCATATACAGAACAAATCAAACTTTTATTAAATTTAAAAAATGGATTACAATCTCTGAAAGAATTTCTAAATCAAAGAAACAAAATTCTCTGATTTTTCTCTTCAAATGTTGACTCGAGGGTTTGACAGCGTGTTCCTATATCAAAAGGCGAAATATCCTCCGAGTTTGGCAGAGAATGATGAAACTTGGTTGAGAAAGATTTTCAGGGCTTCAAGACATTATTTGCAGAACTCTCTCTGTTACTTTATAACTCCAAGTGTTAAATATAAAACTTCTTTTCTATCTGGTAGAGAAGGCTTATTTATAAGAGTGTAGGGGACAGAGTTTTGAAGAAACTTAAACTCTTAATAATTATATCTATTTTATTTATTTTTAAAGAGATAATTATTTAAACTTATAATTATCTCTTTTATTTATTTTTTTAAAGAAATAACTATTGAATTGCATAATTATCTTTAATTTAAAGAGATAATTATCTAATAACATAATTATTTCTTTTTTATTTATTTTAAAAAAATAATTATATACTTTTAATTTAATTTAGAAAAAATATTTATTTTTTTCTCTTGTGTAATTTTCACGTGCCAGGTGACTTAATTTAATTAACTAAAGGCTTGTTATATAGAAAAATACACTATTTTACACGTCGTGAAATGTAATTGAGCCAACTGTGAAATTTAATTTAGAACCGCTTTAACACGTGGCAATATTTGATTTACCAATAATCATGTTAGATTTTAGGATCATGGAACACGTGTTAATTTGTGATAGACTAAAATTTGCATGTCCACAAATACCCCATCGATACTTGCTTATATTTAAGTGAGGAAGTCTCGAATTCTTTTTTTTTCTTTTCTTTTTTGAAAAAAGAAAAAAAATTAAATTAATCTCATGAACCTTCTCATGATAATTGAACTTCTTGTCCAACAAGGATTTCTCCTTGCACTAGGAGGTTCTATCGGGTTTATGGTTCCCAGCTTGGCGAAAGACAGACAGAGAGAGAGAGAGAGAGAGAAAAAAAAACAAATATTCCCACTCTTGTTAAACTTCTTTGTAATCTCCACACGTATGAATTCTTTGTCCAATCCAGTGTGGATTGTAGAATTAAAGTAGGATTGCATCACTTCTACGAATAATATTTGAAGAAGATTTATCCCTTCACCACCATTATTCGAAGTCCCCCAGTATCGAAACCAAACCTCAAACATTCAAAATCAAGAGGTGCAGTGGAATTGGTTTTTATACTTTCAGTGGAAATCCCACCGAAGAAGCCTTTTTGAATCCTTTGCCTACTAGAAATCCTTGTTCAATTAGTAAAATTGATTTAGAATCACAGCTACATTTTACCTCTTTGTTTTATAAATTGATGGCACGAACACACTTTATTCGCTCAGTCCAGACGTCCATTCCGTAGGGAAAAAGTTGAAACAGCAAGGCTTTTCATGGCAATATCTCTTCTTTTCGTTGAATTGCAGAAGATGATCTTCTTATTAGCACTATTTAATGCTTTCTTTAAATAGCATTGCTTTCCACATTGGAATTTTATTATTAAGCTAATGTTTGGACTAGTTTTTTTTTTTTAAGTTTTTTGATTTTTTGATTTTTTTGTAAAAAAATACATATAAAAATATGTAAAAAAAAAGTCAAAAAAAAGCCACCTTAAGTCAAATCAGTTGGCTTTTTTAAAGGCTTAACCTTTAAGTTAAGCTAGGCCAAACATAGGCTAAATCTTCTCTTCTGTTTTTTTTTATGTTCAACTTTTACACAATTTTATGATACAAATCGTTTATATTATAGATTTCACTGAGTATATCATTTTTGCAAAAAATTAGATTTATTAACAATTATTATCTATATGATTTGATAACATTTATTTTTTTTAAAAAATAAATAGCTGAGTATATTTTTTAAAAAATTAACTAGTTAAATATGATCAAATCATATAACTAACTATGTTCAAAAAATTTAATTTTTTGCGTAACCAATGTACTCAACATGATCGATGATATAAACGGTTTAAATCATAAAATTATGTAAAAAAATTTACCAAATTAAATTATAGCACCCAACGCCAATCGATGCATCAATGGCCCGTTGATGGCAGCAATTTCATGATTTTCTGTGTTTGGACTTTTGGAATATATATATATATATATATATATATATATATATATATTAGAGCCATGTTATGTGTTTTAGTGCAACTAATTTCTCGTCATAATACGTGAAACCAGAAACGATAAAACGTCGAATTAGTGGGTTGTAAGTCTTCAATTTTGTCTGTAAGGCCAAAGATACACGTTTATTGACTGTTATTAGTACACTATTCACATATAATGATTAGAATTATGAGATCATTTTTCAATATACTCACTGGTAAAAATTCTTCATGATCACCTCAAATTATTAATCAAAGTGAAATTGATAGTGAAAATATGAAAAAATAATTTAACAAATTGGTCTATGCCCAAAACAGAATATAAATGAACTTTATGATAAAAAATTTGAATTAAAACAAACTAATTAATTGAAACTGTTGAACAAATATTACTAGTAACGAATCAATATCAAACATTTTAATTATTAGATCCAAATTTAATTAAAATTTTTTAAAAAGAATTTAATTTTTTTCATCTAAGTTTAGTACAAATTGTTATCAAACATATGACAAGATTAAATTTAAACAAATCTATTATTTGTTCATTAATAGACTTACGACATAATTCATATTTTAATGCATTATTAGAAACGATTAAAACAAGTTTAGTTCATGCTCCTGTCTATTTTGAATGTTTTTCAAATTTTAAAGTATCATTACATAATCCAACTATTTTAAAGACTTTAACTTTATAAATTCAAACAAAAAGATATAATATGGATGCGTTATCCTTAAACTTACAAATAACTTATAAAGTATATCTAAAAGTTATGACAACTTCAACTCCAATGTTTAAAGGTATAACAAGTCCATATAGATCAACTATAATGTTTCAATCAAATTTAAACAGATCCCAAGTAATTACACCAAAAGTTATCAAATGTCATGAAGTTGAAGAAGTCGACGAACAAGATAATAATAATTAGCATATGTCACAAATCATGCCACCACAAACATCTCAAGTTGAAACTAATTCTGATTCTATAGTGGAATTTTCCGATGGATCAGTTATCCTCCAATTTTCACTAAGAAGATCAAAAAGTTTACAAAGATCTAAAACACCTAGACAATTGTTAAGATCACAACCTTTAAGATCTCAACAATTTTATATCCCAATTCAATCATTAAATCGCTCAAATCAATCCTCTAGAAATTATCTTATTTCAGGAGTACAAATCCAAGATCAAATTCCTCAACCTGTATATAGAAATAATTTTAATAACCAGGAAGAAGATTTAGATATTGATCTAACAACGCTAAATATTAATGTATTATCTGTTGTTTCACCTCAACAAATTTGATTAATTTAGAAGAAATATTAATGAATATTTAAAATATTATAATAAGTACAATCGTGAATGTTTTACACATAATCATACAATTGAAGAAAAAAAACTAATAAATAGCAAATATCTTCAATTCTTACAGGAATTCCAAATTAAAATTCGGTTTTTCCCCTGGTATTATAATTATTATTGTCCCCAAAATAATATCCATATTCCTGATGAACTTTTATCCCAATCCATTAATACATTAGAGAAAAAATGAACTTCCACCTCTGATGGTGAAATTTTTTCCATTCATCCTCCGAGTAGGTGGAGAGACCTCAAGATCGAGATGACCCAAGAAAACCTCAATAACTCGCAAAGACAATCAGCTTAGTGAGGACTTAGGAATGACAGAAATAATATGATTACAAATAAGGAAGGAACTTGTGAGGATTTTGTCAAAGGGGAGAAATTGAATGACACACAAAATTAGGGTGGAAGGAGTGACCCCCCTCTGGGAATGCAGTGGCTCTGCCTGTGGCTAGTAGTTGGGCTTCCAGCCTACCATAAGAATCACCATCTTTTGCAGCCACCAAGTACTTTTTCGCAGCATCAAGACCAGCATATGGTGGCCATGTGACTCCAAGAAGTTTGAAGGATGAACTTGGAAGCTCTGCCATTAATGAATGGAGGTCTTGTGACGAGGGAAGTGGACTTTCTGATGGTGTTTTTTGTCATACTTGAACCAGATCTTGATCTTAATTTGAGCTAATGGGATGCCTTGATTCGGGTGCATGAGAACAACATCAAGATTTTAGTTTGTATTTATATTTTATATTGTTAGGAGACTTCTTTATGAATTAATTTTTTTTTTATCACAAAAATTTGAAGATGAGAGACTTGCAGAGGATTATGAACCTGCCTAAAGATCTTAGTTTTTATTTAATAATTCTAATTCTGAAGATGAGAGGCTTGCAGAGGATTAGTAGCCTATCCGAAGATTTTAGTTTTCTTTTATTTCTTATTTTTATTTTTTCATGCTTATGGGTCTGCAAAATGCTATTTCTTATTTTTATGTTTATTTGTGTAACACTTGAAAACAAAAGAAAACAAATGTATAAATTCATTCAATTGACTCATTAGTCATTAGAAGAAAGGATACGTGAAGACAGAGAAAAGAAAAGAAAAGAAAAGAAAAGAAAGGATTACGTGTTTTACTAAAATTATGGTCATGATTACGTGTTTTCGTAAATCATTCTTTTTCTTTGTGTTTCAATTCACAATCTCAAAAAGGAAGCAATCAAAATGGTTGGATTGTTTATGATTTTGTAAATGTCAAATGCAAAATAAAATATGAGCACCTGGTGGCCATAAAAACTGTATAAGAAAAATGAAATACAGAGACATATAATGGCATATCTATTAAATTAAGGAAATAAAAAATACATGACAACAAACTAAGATTCTCCAAAAAAAGAAATGCAGAAAAATAGAAAATATAGAGCTTAGCTATCAAAACTGTCTAAATGCTTGTCGACATCTCCAAGGTACATACGCATGAAGCGGTAAAATGCAATCATCAACCCAATGACTACGTGAAGCCTTGAGCAGGTCAACTTGTCACAAAATTCACTCATCCTTAACAAAAGGGTGGCTATTGCTATGCAAGTTTGATGCAAATGATGACATTAGTTGAGGTAGCAATCATGGGTATTATTAATTAAGAGTATCTGAATGCACAAGAAATTTAATATTAAAAAAGAACTGATATAGAACTCTATTAGTCTCCTTTGTAGTATACCTTCATTACAATCTTATCGTCTTCTTCACTGCCCAGGTCTTACTTTTGTTGCTTCTCTGTATAACTGTCATCCTTATGGGCAACATAATTAAAAGTTAAAACATTGTACAGCATAAGTCGTCTGAACCAACAAGAAATAAATAATAAAATTGGCAACACACTGCGAATCAATTTTACTTGACTAAGTTGGGGTCGAGGTTTTAAATAGCGGTGTAAGGATATGTACATGTGTCGGTGATACGGCCAATATATTGATAACTATTCAGTGGTCCAAAATTCTAATCCGAGATACACATTGACTGATATTTCAAACCTTGGTTGGGGTATAATGTCGACACCTTGTAACATAGTTTTAAATGAATCTTATTGGTATATTTAAACAACAACAATGAGCTCACCATGCAACAAATCTGTTTCCTTAGA
>JAULJZ010167648.1:0-25118 GCA_032270985.1 Heliamphora pulchella
TGTGCGTGCTGGTTATGTGCGGGACGTGTGTGTCCGTGGTTCGGTTTAAAGGTGGGTTTGGTAAGAACTATTCTGTGGAGGTTCTGGAATTGGCCTCCGGGTTAGGTGTTGGTTGTCCCGGTGTGTGGACGGGTCGTTCGGGTAATGTTTTGACGGGTGGCGTTGTGGTGTATTGTTATACATGGTTATGTGCATTTATAACTGTTTATTTATGTACGAATTATGTAAGTGGATTACATAGTTTTGGTATCGTTATGTGTACCGTGGTTGCATGCTTTAAAACTCAGATGTTTTATAGGCATGGTTATGTGGAATATGAGGAACGGATGCATGTGACGTGGTTTGTATAACGTAGTGACAGTACGTGGCTTTATGCATTTAAACCCTGGTTTAGTATGCATGTGGTGATTCGGTGTTATCCCATAATGCTCAGTATTATCTTGTAGTGTTCAATTTTATCCTGTAATGTGCGATTTTATCCCGTGGTATGCCGTATTATCCTGTGATTTACGGTTTTATCCCATGGTATAATCCCGTGGTCCGCGGTTTTATCCCGTGGCTTACAGTAAAATTTACAGTTTTACCCCGTGGTTTGGTTTGCGGTTTTACCCTGTGGTTTGGTCTATGGTTTTACCCCATAGTATACGATTTTATCCCGAGAATGTGTGTTTGTGTACGGATCTTTATCTCTGTGTTAGGACTGTGATTGCGGCTTGTGAGCGCTGGTTATACTCATCTGTACTCCGTTTCGTTAGAGTTAAGGTCACTCGGTCTGAGAGGTTACATGGATTGCATGAACTGCATTGTGGGACGGATAGACCAAATTTCAAATTATTTTTAAGAGTCGTGTGAATCGCGATCTAAAAATCGTTTTCAAACTATTTTTAGGGCTCCTGTGAGTGAGTCAAAAGATGGTTTATATCATCGCTTTCCCGTTTGCATGTGAAAATTGTTTTAAAGGCTTGAAAGAGAGTCTAAAACTACACCTCATTTTTTTAGCATGTTTAGCTCATACTGCATGCTTGTCTAGTTTCTGCTGAGTTTTGGCTCACGGTGTGGGATTTTATTTTCTTCAGGTACCGGTCACGCAGGTTGATCTGAAGGTGCTGGAGGTAGAAGAGCTGTAGTCTTCCATTTTGTTCTTTCTGTTACATATATGCTGTAACATATTTTTCGGTGTTGGGACCGTGTAATGTATGCCGTTTGGCGATTATATACAGAGCATGTATGCTTTATATTGAGAGTGTATTCTCGGATTGGGTATTATGTTTGGTTGTTTGTGGTGTTTCACGTGACCTAGAGTTTGGGGCGTGACATGGATGAGCTTGCCCTTTTGTAGAGCTCACAGGGGTTTTGGAAGCTCCACGTAGATGGAGCATCAAACAACAAAGGCGCAGGGATAGGAACGGTCCTCACGTCTCCTGATGGCACAGTCCTTGAATAAGCCTTGCAGTTAGAATTCCATGCGTCGAACAACGAGGATGAATACGAGGCACTACTAGCGGGCAAGGAAGCCGCTACCAAGCTCGGTATAGCCAACCTGGAGGTTTTCAGCGACTTCCAGTTGGTGATCCACCAGCTGACAGAGAAGTATAGGGCCAGGGATGACCGCATGACAAGGTATCTCCAAAAAGCCAAGACAGCAATGAGTCAATTTTCAACATTCAAAGTCGAGCGAGTGTGCCGAGCGATCAATAGCCACGCAGATTTGCTGGCCAGACTCGCCTCGACAGTCTCGGCAATAGCTGAAAGAGCAATAGTGGTGAAACTTCTCTTGAGATCGAGCATAGATGCCGCTTAGAGCTCACAAGAGGTCCTACCGACCGAACAAGCTCCCTCGTGGATGGACCCCATCGTATCATTCCTGAGGAATGGAGCCTTGCCCCCTGAAAAGAAGGAGGCGCATAAAGTCAGATTAAAAGCCGCCAGATTTTGGTTAAGCTAAACCAAGAAGCTATATCTCTATTCTTACACGGGCTCGTACCTCTTGTGCGTACACCCCGATTTGGTAGAGGACCTCCTTTACAAAATTAACGATGGAATTTGCAGAAGCCCCACTGGAGGACGATCTCTCGCACACCGGGCTATCACCCAAGAGTATTGGTGGCCCTACAAGCTAAAGGACGCCCAACAATATGTAAGGAAATGTGAGAAGTGCCAACTCTTTTCTCTTTTCATTCACCAGCCCGCGGAGAGGTTAAATCCACTTACAACCCCTTGGCAGTTCGCATAGTGGGGTTTAGATATCGTCAGACCATTCCCCAGAGCAGTAGGCAATAGGAAATTCATGGTGGCAGCAACAGACTACTTCACCAAGTGGATTGAAGCCGAGCCACTCGCTAGTATACGGGAGGTCGATATGAAAAGGTTCGTGTGAAAGAACATTGTGACACAGTTCGGGATCCCCCGCGCGCTCATTTTAGACAACGGCACTCAATTCGATGGGCGGTTGTTTCGTCAATTTTGTGCCGACCTCAAAATAGAATTCTACATATCCACCCTTGCATATCCGCAATGCAATGGACAGGCGGAAGCCTCAAAGAAAACCATTTTGGATATACTGAAAAAAAGGCTGGAAAAGGCAATGGGAAGATGGGCAAACAAGCTACCCCATGTCTTATGGGCTTATCGTACTACGCCTCGACGCTCTACCGAGGAGACTCCTTACTCGATGGCCTATGGCACCATGGCCGTGATACCTTTGGGAATAGGTCTCCCAACTATGAGGTCTGACGACTTTGATCCTAAACGAAATGGGGAACTGCTCGCCAAAGACCTAGATTTGATGGAAGAGCACAGAGAGGAAGCACTCCTAAGGATTAGTTCCTACCAGTAAGAGATGAGAAGAGAATACAACAAGAAAGTCAGACCTAGGGAGTTTGCCCCCGGCGACTTGGTGTTGAGGAAAGTTTTGAGAAATACAAAAATTCTGGGGAAAGGGAAACTGGGGCCGAATTGGGAGGGACCTTATATAGTCAAAGCAGTTGTAGGACTTAGAGCTTATTACCTCAAGGGAGCAGACGGAAAAGATATCCCTAAGCCATGGAATTCGGCCAACTTAAGGGTTTTTTATCATTGGACTTGTATCCCGCCTCCCATTTTGTTAACATCAATGAAGAATCGTCTTACTTTGTATTCCCGTGTTTTAATTTCCTAAATGTCTCAAGGTTTCTAGCAGCCCCTCGTGGAAAGAGGCCAGTTCGACCTGAGGATAAAACATCCTCTCAAGAGTTGTCTCAAGAGCTGTCCAGCTTTTTAGGGTTTCTAACAACCCTTCGTGGAAGGAAGCCAGTTCGGCCTGAGGATGCTGTCCAACTCTTAGGGTTTCTAACAACCCCTCGTGGAAGGAGGCCAGTTTGGCTTGAGGATAGAACATCCTCTCAAGAGCTGCCCAGCTTTCAGGATTTCTAACAACCACTTGTGCAAGAAGGTCAGTTCAGCCTGAGGATAGAACATCCTCTCAAGAGTTGTCTAACTCTCAGGATTTCTAAGGACCCCTCGTGGAAGGAGGCCAGTTCGGCCTGAGGATAGAACATCCTCTCAACAGCTGTCCAGCTCTCAGGGTTTCTAACAATCCCTCATGGAAGGAGGCCAGTTCGGCCTAAGGATGCTATCCAGCTCTCAGGGTTTCTAATAATCCCTCGTGGAAGGAGGTCAATTCGGTCTGAGGATAGAACATCCTCTCAAGAGCTGCCCAGCTCTAAGGGTTTCTAATAACCCCTCGTGGAAGGAGGCCAGTTCGGTATGAGGATAGAATATCCTCTCAAGAGTTACCCAACTCTCTGGATTTCTAACTACCCCTCGTGAAAGGAGGCCAGTTCGACCTAAGGATAGATCATCCTCTCAAGAGCTGTCCAGCTCTTAGGGTTTCTAACAACTCTTCGTAGAAGGAGACCAGTTTGGCCTGGGGATGCTGTCCAGCTCTCAGGGTTTCTAACAACCCCTCGTGGAAGGAGGCCAGTTCGGCATGAGGATAGAACATCCTCTCAAGAGCTGCCTAGCTCTCTGAGTTTCTAACAACCCCCCGTGGAAGGTGACCAATTCGACCTGAGGATGGAATATCCTCTCAAGAGTTGTCCAACTCTCTAGGTTTCTAACAACCCCTCATGGAGGGAGGCCAATTCGGCCTGAGGATGAACTCTCAGGGTTTCTAACAAGCTCTCGTGGAAGGAGGTCAGTTCAGCCTGAGGATAGAACATCCTCTCAAGAGCTGTCTAACTCTCAGGGTTTCTAACAATCTCTCGTGGAAGGAGGCCAGTTCGGCCTGAGGATAAAACATCCTCTCAAGAGTTGTTCAACTCTCAGGATTTCTAACAACCCCTCGTGGAAGAAGGCTTTTTCAGCTTGAGGATAGAACAAACTCTCAAGAGTTGTCCAGCTCTCAAGGTTTCTAGCAACCCTTCGTGGAAGGAAGCCAGTTCGGCCTGAGGATGGACTCTTAAGGTTTCTAACAACCCCTCGTGGAAGGAGGACAGTTTAGCCTAAGGATAGAACATCCTCTTAAGAGTTATCTAACTCAGGGTTTCTACCAACCTCTTGTGGAAAGAGGCCAGTTCGGCCTGAGGATGGAACATCCTCTCGAGAGTTGTCCAACTCTCAGGATTTCTAACAACCCCTCATGGAAAAGGAGGCCAGTTCGGCCTGAGGATGGACTCTCAGGGTTTCTAACAACCCTTCGTGGGAGGCCAGTTCGGCCTGAGAATAGAGCAGGGTAACAATAAAAGCCGATAAAAGTACTACTAGAGTGGAAATAAAGTTACTTGAAATATCGGGTTCAATTCATAAGCAGTACATAATGGGAGTGTGGCCTTACAAGAGGCAAAACAGCCGAAACTCTAATGGCATGGAAAATAGAAATACAGCCAAAAACAAAATGAAGAGTCAGGCTTGGCCATCATCCATGGTCCTAACTTGCTCTCCGTTCCCTTCTTCATTACCATTGTCCGAAATTTCTACCACCTCCTCGCCGTCGAAGGCATGACGGCTAGCAGCGGTGTCGTGGATATCACTAGGGTGAAAGAGGGGAAGAGATGGGGCAACCACGTGATCTGTCGGCACAGTCTTGGTAACCTACTCTTCGGCGGATGCGACAGCGGTAGCGACGGCCCAGGTTGGGGGCTCGCTCCACAAGGGTGAATCCAGTGGGATCCTCGCCCTCTCTAGGGCCTACTTGTAGCCGATCGCTAGTAGCTCGACCCTAATGTAAATTTCCTCCATGGAAAGATGGGCTCCGCACTCGTCCAATCCCTGTTGCCATCCCAAGTCATCCTTCTCAGCCCTCAATGCTTCGAGATCGGCGGCGATCTTCTTCTGAACCTCATCTTCGGCCTGGGCAGTCTCCAGTTACAACTTGAGTTCGGCCACAAGAGCAGCGGCCTCCTCCTTCGATTTTCTGGCCTTCTCTTTGACGGCCTTCAATTTTGTCTCCAACCCCTGACGGGCGGAGGTTGAAATGACTTGGTCGACCTCCAAATCCTTGATGCGCTGCCTGGCCTGAGTAAGGGCCTCAGAGACCCTCTTTGTCTCTCGAGACACCTCGACAAAGAGATCATGGAGGATGGTCGTGGCCTGGAGGTGCTGCATGGACACCATCAAGGTTAAATAAAAAAGAAGAAGAGAGGAAATGACTAAGTACACGCAAACTTACCCCGACACCAAGTTGGAAGACCCTGCCAAAAAGAGCTAGAATGGACAGGGCAGAGTGGTCGGCCATATCCAATGGCAGAGCTAGTCCACGGGCCAGGCTGTGAGCAACGTTCCCCGCTTTGGAGGAGTCATTGACATTGACCTGACGACTAGAGACAATAAACTCTGGGAGCCAAGGGGTGGGGTCTTCGGTCTCCTTCTCTGGTAGCATCTCTGACGCCGGAGCACCATCACCCCAGATGAGACGGCGGCGCTGTGTGGGCCATTCTGTTGGAGAAGGAGAGCCTGGTAGGCCGGTACTGCCAACGATGGGGATAGAAGAGGGCGTGGCTGGTTCCGATTTTGTAGGGGGGAGTGGAGCTTGAGGGGTCGCCTCGCGAGGTTGGGGGGGCGATATCCTCATGGCCAGAGTGGTGGACGTGCTGGCTACCGATCGGCCCAGTACAGCCGATCTCAGGTCGAATGTTCTTTGGCGTGACATGATCTCTTCTTTGGCTTCTTGGCACGGAGGGGAGGCTGGTTCTTCGACTTCTTGGCGGGGAGGGGAGGCTGGTTCTTGTCTGGCCTCTGTATGCTAAAGTACCCGATGGTAGCTCGGCACGTAATCAAGGAGATCTGGAGTGGAGCGGGACCCCCTTACGTGGAGGCAGCGCTGCACCTCAGCAAAATTGGCATACCTTTTCTTCTGTTTGGCTAGAGATGCCGCTACAAGATGCATTGAGAAGACATGAGCAATGGCGATATATATACGAGAGAAAGAGGACAGCAAATGTAAATGTAAAGTAACAATGGTCGAACCGACCTGGACTCCCTGGGACCCTTGGGATCAAACGGCAAGCAAGTTCAGCGCAATTGGGCAGAAACTCGAAGTCTCCCCCCACGAAGATGTAGTCGTCGATATGCTTGTTCGAGTCAGGGAGGTTGTGCACCATCTGTTGGTCAACACTCTTTTGGTGGAGGTAGTAGGTGCCATCGTGGAAGGTGATGGTATAGTTGTGGAATATCTCAGGAATGCTGAGATTCAACTCATATCGCCGATTGATCTCGACCACTCCCATGACTATTCTAATAAAATTTATGGAGACCTAGCGGGGAGTGAGATGGCAGGTGGCTAGCATTTCCCCCAAAAGGGGATCGACGAGGAAACGAACCCCGGCCTCCACGATGGAGGCTATAGGAAAGGCCACCTCGTTCCCCCTGGGGAGGAACGGGGAATTAGGGACATCGGGATCGCAATAGCAAAGTGTGATAGATAGAGGGATGCGGTACGTAGATCTAAAGGAGGCGAGTGCAGTGGGAGTATTCACTCCTTTCACAAATTTCCCTTTCCTCGCCATGGGTGGTTAAAAGAAAAAGAGGGAATTAAGGGGAATGTCTACAGAACAAGGATAGAAGGAAAAAACCAGAGGGTACAACTCAGAGAATACTCACAAGGAAAAGGGAGGAGGACTTACTGGAAGTGGAGTGATGACGATGGCCAAGTTGTGGGTCCAAGCTTGGAGGAGAGGTTGACACCGGAGATCTCTTGCCAATCGCTGCACAGAACGCCGGAAGTAAGGAGGGAGGTTCACGAAAAAGGAGTTGCAAGAAGAAGAAAAACGAGGCAAGTGGCCCGCCTTATAGCGGTTAATGTTTCCTCTCTGAAACATGGAGCGTCAACTGTCACCTTGAGAAGGAGAAGCAGCGCATGCCCTGCATCGGGAATATGCGAGACGCCCCCGTATGGTCCACTCAGGAGTTGACATGTGGCAGGGCACTTATAACCCCGCCTAATATTAAAAATGGCGGCGGCGGCGCAATAAACATGGTCGAGCTAGGGAGAAGGGAAGGAGTCAGCTTCCCACATGCCGAGCCAGAGGAAAGCTGAGGGAAAAATGAAGGGGAGGGGACAAAAAAGGAGTTCGGGCAGGAATAGCTGGGTCACGGTCCGAGGTCGAGACCCTGGATGATGGGCCGAGCAACGCATATGGGAAGGAGTTCGGCCCAACTCGTGCGACCGCAGTTTGGGTACCAGTAATGCATTAAATGCGATGTGACCAAATGAGGGTAAGACATTTAATGCGACATGAACTGACAAGACAAGCATTGAATGCGATTAGACCGGATGTTCCCTCGGAGGAAGCGTTATAAATAAAAAGATCGGCCCAAAGGACGACGAGAAAGAGGAATTTAAGGCGATGTGAAAGCGAGCGAACTGCTACTGCTGCTAACTTAGTGGTAGTGGCAGGAGTGGACAAAGTGACAGGAGGGCGTGTCAGTTAGATGCAGGTGCATGTTAGATGAACTCATCATGAGCTTTGAAGAGAGAGAAAATAAGGTATTCTCACTATAAGAGAAGGGGGAACGAACGCAAGTGAGATATATGTGAGTTTTTCATAAAAGTTACAGTTCATTTTTGGCTCCCACTCAGTCACTAACTTGATCTTTGGAGGGGCGCCCAACAACTCGCCGCCGGTTAGCTCATGTGTGTTTATCTTTGCAGAAGTTGATCTGTTGGCAGGATCGATCGGGCTGGATCCTACTCTTGAAATAAATTCAATTTACGGGACGTCCCCGTACAAATTTTAAATTATGTTTTTGAAAGAATTAGATAAATAGTTAGATTTAATTAAATTAGTTATACAGTAAGACACAATAAATGATGAAAATTGATTGTATTACTTATACAGCAGGATTAAACTGTATAACGAAATTATGGGATATAATTATTTTTAATCCCTGTATGAAGTAAGAAGAGTTCCAAAAAAATTAATTCCTCACCATATCCAAATTCTTATGGTATTAGTTATCTCTCGATTTAGTAATTTACATACCGTATAACTTATTATTAATTTAATATGGCATATTACATAGCTAAAGAAACATATGGACTGAATTGTACTAATTTTTTATAAGACAAACAAACAATGGATTGAATTACACTACATTATTAAGTGAAATTCAATACCAAAGAATACCAAACAAGAACTTTGTGCAACATAAGGAAGGACGAGGAACTTCTCTTTGGAGAGTCAACATATTCAAGATGATTTTCATGAGATATGGTGTTTGTATATGATGTTTTATTAAATGAACCAAAAAATGGTGTTAGTGCTAATTAGAAATTTAGAAAGAGACATTAGAATCAATGCTGTAGAAGTAAATTGAATACCAATACAAACCAAAAAAACGAAGCCTTGCACCATCTAGGTTTGAAATTGACAACAATGTAGATATTTAGTATGTTTCAAATCATAGAAAATTAAGATAGTGTGGCTCAAGTAGAAGGGGGGGCTTTTCATACCTACAAAATTGAAAGTAAAATTTAATAAAATAACTCTTAAGGGCAATGATTATAATACAGGCTAGAGTATAAAGCAATTAAAAAATACTATATAAAAAGATGAGTGTTATTTATATGAGCATCTTAAGATGAATGCATGGTAGGATTAGGAGAGAGATATGAGAAGTGAAAATATTCGTAAAATTATAGCCATTGATTGAGAGTATAACAGAGAAAAATAATTCACATAATCAAATCCCAAATATAGGTACACAAACCTTGGTTTGATTTGTTTAGAGATCGGAGAGTATTGTGCAATTTGTAATTTGGTTTATATTTTTGGTATTTTACTTTTTTGGCGGATTTCTTGTCATCTATTCTCCGTACCTGAGCTGACAGCACGAGTTGGGTTTTCTTTCAATTTGTCAAGATAGCTTTATACCCTCCATTTTCTATCAATGGCAATTAAAATCTGCTATGTATAATAGGCCCTTTTTGGCCTTTAATTTACTGACTAATCCACCAATTCATTGGGCTGTTTGGGATAATTAGTTATTTGTTTATTTGATTTTATTTTTTTAGTGAATTTTTTTTATCGTTTAGTCAAACTATTATATTTTTTAATTCATCAAAGTAAAATATTTTGATCAAAATATTAAAAAAAATTTGAAAAAACAAAAATAAATCAACATAAGTCAATGTTAGGATTAGTATACTGAAAAGTATGTTTTTAGTATTTAATTTTATTTTAATAAATTTAATTTTTTATTTTATGAGAATCTTTATGAGCAATATATGTATATCATTTCTTTATTATGCATAGATGTCCAATATTCTGTATATTATTTAATCTGTTGTGTAGAGTACGACTTACACACAGAAGATCAGATTTTAGATTCTTACAGAATATAAATTTTATGTTCACAGTTTAGATAGAAATGGACATACTATCGGTATGACTGTAACATATAATTTTAATAGACTTACCTTATTTATGGGGAACAGATAATAGCGTCGTCTATTGTTCCGACTCTCTATATTAGTACACTTTGTGTGTATTGAACGCGACATTTGGGATAATTAATTTTATACTAATTATATAAATTAATTCACACTCCGAGGTTATTGTGAATAGTATTTATCCTCTTTATCCTGAAATAATTATTAATTTACATATATTTAATATTCGTTATTTTGATTCATTAGAGGGTGCGGTTTTATATGGGTCTATTAAATTAAATTGTCAGTAATTAAATTTAATTGGTGGGTATCGAGAATCTTAACGTGGGGAGAAATGGTAAACATTTAATAACATGAGCTCAATGCTAGATGGTCATGACATTATGGATTGGACTGTAGTTATAGTTCTTTAGTGGTGTGAACTGTAATTTAATATTTTATGAAAATTACAGAAATTTCTGGTAATTTTTCATAATTGCAGATATCGCTATAAGGTTTGCTTAATTGAAAAAACCGTTGATATGTGTCTGTGTTCCACTAGAAGTTTTACTCATAATTACTCTCCATATCCTTGCTATAGCCCTACAATTATGCGGATAGGTTGAACCAACTTCGTAACTTGTCTTCTGAGACTAAAACTGTCCAGGTTCTGCCAGTACGCATTTTTTATAGATTGTAACCCACCCTACATTCAAGAATCGCATAAGAGAATACAATAGAAGATCTGACAGAAGTCTCAACTTGAATTCAAATCGTAGTTAAAAATTTGACCGGTAAAAATATATTTTTCTAAATTAATTTCGTATGCACAGATTTTATTTTGATCGTTCGTCATCAAAAGTCTTATCTAGAGCCCATTTTGTCATTTTTTCGTCCAGTTAATTTTTTTCGTTAATCATTTACAAAAACAAAGATTTTGACAGTCTTGCATCCAACAATTAGTATCAGAGCTGTTTTGTTTTTTGTTTTCGGTTCTCACGGCCGGGTAATTTTAGAACTGTTGCTAACTTTATTTTGTAAGCGTTCTAATTCTAATTTTTTTATCATCATTTATTTTTCATATTTGATTGAATAGTGTGAAGGATGATTATTTTTTTAATCACGGGAGTTGATCGTAATAGATTGAATGTGAGCCTTCGGGACATAGGATCGATATAATAGCTAATTTTATATTTTTAAATATATATTTAGATTATTTAAGAACAGGTTAAACATATCTAAGAACACGAAGAACGGAGTTCGAATGAGACTGAAACGGCATCGGAAAGTTGGCGGTTCTAAGCGGCGGCGCTGGGGTGTGGCTGCAGCAGCTTTGGGCTGTTTTTCTTATAGTTATTTAGGCTATTTTCAAGCAATTTTATTTTTAAAAAATAGTACATTTTGAAAGCTTTCTTTTGGTATAAAGTACGTCAAAAACGGAGTTTAAGAAAAGGTCAAAAAAGTCTCGGGAAGTTGGCAGCGCTGTGCTGTTGCGGCCAGCAGCATTTTTTGTGGTTTGGAAAGTTTTTTTAGCCATTTTTCAAGCAATTTTTCGGTAAATTTTTTGACAAAAAAATCTCATATTTCGAGAGCTTTCCAATGATATAAAGCTCGTAAAAAACGGAGCTTGAATGAGGTGGCGACGCTGGTGGTGGCTGGTGGTCGCCAGCTATTTTCTCTCTCCTAGGGCTGCTTTGTGTTGATTTTTTGATAAATACGAGACTGATTTGATATATATTAATATATCAGATAGTATCAGAAAAGCCTGTTGCAATAAGTACACAGGAATCAAAGATAAAAGAGGATTATTACAGCTTATCCTATTTAGGAGACTGAAACGCTTCAGCGTTTTACTTGGATCATAAAATCGAGATATATGTATCGTGTTTATATATATATGAACTGTGTGGAGGTTGCATATCTGTTTTATTTATCATGTTAATTAAGTTAATTCAAAAATTTGATTTTAATTAAAATATTTTATAATAAAAAATAAAATTAAGTTTTTTTAATTAATTAATTTTAATTAAATGAAAAAGTTTTAGATATTTTATTTTTTTATAAAATATCACGTTTAATATGATTTTTTTATAAAATCGAATATCTTGAAAAAAACGTGAGAATTAATTTTGATTTTTAAATTAATTAAATAGAAAAATATTTAATCGAAATAAATTATTATTTTTAAAAAATATAGAACGAAAAATAAAATAAATAAATACATTTAATCACTACCTTAGCTGAAAAGCTGAAGAAAAAATTATGCATTTATTAAATTTTATTTGTTACACATTTAAACATGAAAAGATGGTTTGATAATTCAGAATCTTTACAATCGTGTACACGGAAAGATGTTTGATTCTTTCAGATTGTGTATTTTTAAAATTAATAAATTTGTTTTAATTAAACGAATTTTTATAACCCTAAAAAATATTTTAAAAATCTAAGTGGGAGAAAAAATTTGTTCACAGATAAATCCCACAGTCTCCATCACCAGTTTATAGGCGATGCAATTAAACCCTACGTATTGGCAGTAAGACCTTTCTCCCCATCGGACAAATTAATTGCGGTATTACTTATACAAACCTCCTTTAGGGATAATTCTAGATAATTGTTAGTGTGGATCACTTCTCTATCTGAAGAGTTCATTGCGAAGTGATTGATTTGGAATTAGGTGATGGTTAACACTTAACTATATATAATAGTATTCTTTCCATCTAAGTCACTGCTATTATATACTGGACCGAAACTATATCAGTTATTTAATTTTACTTGGTATGATCAGATGTTCAGATAGTAAAATTAAAAAGAATTGACCTGCCTGGTCTTAGAAGGATAGTAGACGTCCTCCCATCAAGACATGCTATTCTTAGGTTACCAAGCTGCTTGCGAATTAATTTTAAAATGGTAGAGGGAACCAAATTAAAATAAATTTAAAATTTTACTCATCATAATTAACGATTTTTTAATTATGTGATTCTCAAAACTAAAATGGTTTTCAACCCACTCGCTTTAATACTCAAAGAAAACAATTTTTAATTATGTGATTCTCAAAACTAAAATGATTTTCAACCCACTCGCTTTAATACTCAAAGAAAATAAACTTACGGGACCGAATTTTGTTGACTGAAAAAGTAACTTGGATATAATTTTAACTACGAATGGTATTCCTTCAATACTAGAAAATGTGTCTGTTTTAGAAAAAGGTTCTTCCTTTGGACCAAATGGCATGAAGAAGAAAAATGTTTAGAAACAGGGATACACAATTTTCAAAGTAGTCAGTGGGCCATAGACTAGTGTAAAAAAGTCGAAATACAGATGTTTTCACTGTAACCAGACAAGGTACTGAAAAAAGTTATGTCTAGTATTTTTCAAAAGTCAAAACAAATAGGGTAATTTATGTTCACTAGTTGTGAAAATATGTTTAGCGGTGTTATCTACCGGTACCTGGTGTGTAAATACGGGAGTAACTAATTATGTCTGCAATTCGTTGTAAGAATTCTAGGAAATCCGACGACTTAGTGATAGAAAAATATACCTGTATATGGGCAATAGAAAAATATACCTGTATATGGACAATAATACAAAGGTAACAGTAGTTACACTGGGAGATATCACTATTAGTTTTGGTAGAGACCGAATTTTAATATTAAGAAATTGTCTTTATGTACCCTCCATTATAAGGAGCTTAGTTTTCATTTTTGGATTGGCTAAAAACGGATATTTAGTTTATTTTAATAACTCTATGGTTATTAAGGATAATAAACGGGTTATCTATTCTGGTAATTAGTGGATGATCTTTATGTTATTACTCTTATTTCTCCTACACTGCAACTAATTCAATTGAATAACACATCTAATTTACTATATAAGAGAAAAATTTTTTCTTTAATAAACCAAACGTTTCTTTGGCACTTACGCTTAGGTCATATTAATCTAAAAATAATAAACAGACTGGTAGCAGATGGACTTTTGAGTTCATTGGAAGTGGAGGCACTTCCAGTCTATAAATCTTGCTTAGAGGGTAAAATGACCAAAAGGCCCTTTTTGGCCAAAGGCTATAGAGCTAAAGAGCCGTTGGAGCTGGTTCATTCTGATGTGTGTGGTCCTATGATAATCCGGGCTAAAGGAGACTTTGAGTACTTTGTCAGTTTCATTAATGACTACTCAAGGTATGAATACATTTACCTGATACACCGTAAGTCTGAATACTTTGAGAAATTTTAAAAATTCAAGGCGAAGGCGAAGAAGCATCCGGGTAAAAGTATCAAATCATTACGATTCGACCGTGGTGAAAAATACCTCTTTAGAGAGTTTAAGGACTACTTATCATCTGATGAGATTATATCCCAGTTGACTGTACCTGACACTCTCCAGTAGAATGGTGTAGCAGAAAGAAGGAATATGACTCTTATAGAAATGGTAAGGTCCATGATGAGTTATTCCGATTTACCCGATTCGTTTTGAGGACTTACTTTAGAGACAGTGGCTTACATTCTAAACTTGGTACCTTCTAAGTCAGTACCTTCTACTCCCTCAGAATTGTGGACCGGGCGTAAGCCTAATTTGAAACACATTCAGATTTAGGGGTGTCCAGCACATGTGCTGAAAGGGAACACGATTAAGTTGGAACCAAGGACAGAAGTCTGTTTCTTTGTAGGGTATCCCAAGGGAATGAAGGGTGGTGTAATTTATATTTCTAAGGATCAAAAGGTCATTGTTAGCACCAATGCCCGATTCCTGGAAGAGAATTATACTATGGATCACATACCCAATAGTAAAATTGTTCTAGAAGAACTGAGAAAAAATACCTGTAGAACGGAAGAACAAGTCACTGATATTCCATTACCTCGTTGTAGTGGAAGGATTATCGGGATAGGTGCAAATCAAGAACAGGATGCTGATGCACAGGGTTCTGATTCTGCATAGTGTGTTACTACTAGTACACAAACACAGGTAGTGCCTCGTCGTAGTGCGAGGGTTTTTCATCAACCTGACCGGTATATGTTCTTAGGAGAGTCTTTTGATAGGATCTCGACCGAACTAGATACCGGACCCTGTAACTACAATAAAATACTTCAAGATAAAGATACAGGTCTATGGTAAAAACCAATGAATTCAGAGATGGAATCTATGTATTCTAATTAGGTCTAAAAACTTGTAGAACCACCCGAATGGATAAAATTCGTTGGTTGCAAGTGGATCTACAAGAAAAAGAGAGGAGCTGACGAGAAGGTTGAAACCTTCAAAGTTAGACTTGTTGCTAAATAGTTCACTCAGAAAGAAGGGATCGATTATGAGGAAACCTTTTCGCCGGTAGCCATGTTTAAGTTTATCCAGATTCTCTTATTTATTGCCGCACATTTCGATTACGAAATTTGACAAATGGATGTCAAGACAGTTTTCTTAATAGAAGTCTTGATGAAAGTATCTATATGATACAACCTAACGGATTTATTACAAAAGGCTAGGAGTACATGTTGTGCAAGTTTAAGAGATCCATTTATGAACTTAAGCAGGTATCGAGGTTTTGGAACACTCGGTTTGATCAACCCATTAAGTCTTATAGTTTTGATTAAAATCCAGATGAGTCCTATGTGTACAAAAAGTGTGGCAGAAGCGTGGTGATTTTTCTAGTACTTTATGTAGACGATATCATGCTCATCAAAAACAATGTAGGGACATTATCTATGGTTAAAATATGGTTATCTGAGCAGTTCGATATGAAGAACTTGGGAGAAGTCAGTTACATTCTTGGCATTAAGCTTGTGCGAGATCGAAAACAAAGGATGTTGGGCTTATCACAAGCAAAGTATATCGATGATATCCTTACTCGTTTTAGCATGTAGGATTCTAAGAAAAGATTTCTCGCTTTTAGGCATGTGAAAAAGCTAATAAGCCGAAGAATTGAGCCTAGAGGGGGGTGAATAGGCCAATAAAAATTAGTTTTTCCTTTATAATAAAAGTTTTGATTCTTTTAATGACAAAGATAAAAATCAAAGAAACAAAACGCATGCACAACAACACAGGAGATATAACGTGAAAATTCTAGGGTATACCCTCGAGATAAAAATCACGACACCAACACACAATAATCCACTGTGAATTAATAAGGGTACAAGAAACTCAACGAGGAAGGGATTACAACCATCGCCACAATGTAGACCTAACTTTTCTTCTTGACTTAGCTCCCCGAGCACCTTATTGATTCCATAGCAACCACAAGCACAACGACCCAATCTCTGTTTGATGACGACTCTGAGTTAACTCGGTCAGGTATGTGAATGATGCGAAAATGAGTGTATATGAAAAAATGTGATTTTAAGAAGAAATATACAACATAAGGTGTTTGAAAACACTATTGAATGCCCTTAGTTGCTACAAAATGGAGGATGAATGAAAGAGTAAATGCAAGGCTCTTTGAGAGAGAAAGTAGCCTCTTTAGAAGTTCAGGGGACACTCCAATGACCTAGTGGACGAAAACTGTTAGGCTTATATACAAACCATGGCTCAACCAAGATTGGTTGATGAAAAGAGACTAGGTGCTCAAGCGCCTATCAAGCGCTCTGTGAGCGCGTACTGGCGCTCAATTGCCAAGCAAACGCTCTGCGAGTGCATTAAATTCTCAACCTAAAGGGCTCAAGCACTTGGCACTTGATAACGAAGGGGCACCATGATCGCTCAAGTGCCTACCGAGCGCCCTAAAAGCGCTCAACACTGGAAAGGTGGTCAAAAGGGCGCGTAAGCGCCAAATGAGCGAAGAGCGAGCTTTGCTCACTGGAGGAGGGGCGCTCAAGCGTTATACAAGTGCTTAGCGAGCGCTAATGGGTACTCAAGCGCTTTGCGAGCGCTTGAGAATCTTATGCCCCAAGAAACCCTATGAACCATGCATGCAACATAAAAGAACCCTAGGAACCATGCATGCAACATAAAAGTTTTTTTATGCAGGACATTAGCTAAACATGCAATGATTGTGCATAAGTGAGGCCGTATACCTTACATGGGATTGCCGAGAGAAGTCTAGTGAGTCCACCAATGCTGAGACAATGATGAGGAGAGCGGGGACACTAGACAAACCTAACGACCAAACAAAAATAAAAACAAGGGATACAGACTCCAGTAGTTTTGTTGAATACCGAAAATAGCCAATTATACTAACAATCTCTCCCTTCGCATTTTTGGGACAAAATCCCCATAAACAGACAACAGACTCAATACATGAAAGAATCAGATCCACAAAGATCAACAAATTCTTAGAACCTAGACACTAATTAGGAAGCATGGAGGCTGCAAGAACTATAGAAAAACTACACACCAATGCCAACAAAGTGAAGAACAGTAACATGATATTGAAAGCATGGCTGAAACAGTAATCATACATACAATATGTCATATATGCAAAAAGTTGATATCACAAGCCATGAAGATAATCATGTATATATAAACATCATCGCTCCACTAAAATAGTAGTTTTAAGTACATGGATACAAAAATGATAGGCTGAGAAAAAATACATCAAACGATATACATCAAACCTATCTACGTACATAAACTGCTACAACTGCTGGATATACAAAAGTAGAAAGAAAAGAAACTACAAGTTCTTCCCCTTTTTGTCACGGAGATGCCAAGGGGAAAAACAGACTGCTAAGCTAGTCTTCGTCAGGAGGAGCCTCGTCGTCGGTGGTGGCGTAATCTGCGTCGATGCGCTGCTGGAAATGAGCAAGCTGAAGACCGACAGAAGCTAGCTGCTCCTGGAACGCTACAAGTGTCTGATTGTGAGCATCGAACTTGGCCTCGAAGCGGGCGAGATACTGAAGCACCTGTGACATCGGGTCAGCGGTAGGAGCACCGCTAGGAGGAGCAACCGGTAGGGGCAGAAGAGGAGAAGATGGGCCAGCAGCAGAGTTGGAGGCGACTGTTGGAGGATGGGTAGCAGGTGGAGGAGGAGTAGGAGCAGGGTGAAGAGGACAGAAAGCAGGAATAATGGCAGGATACTCTGGAGGGGCACGCTCTCCAAGAGGAGTGGCAGAAGGGTCGACATCCAGATGAGTGGCATTGAGGCCCTCTGTCTGAAGGGAGATGTAGCACTTGGGATAGAGCAAAGGCTCCCGAGGGATGGTAGGGACAGAATGGGACTGGCAGAACCGGGTGATAAGAGATGAGAAAGCAACACCAGCAGTACCCGAAGGACGCTGGGCATAAGACTGGATGATGCACCATATATGAGATGGAAGAGTGATAGAATACCCACAACCAATCGCATATAGAAGATCGGGCAGTGATGTTGTACGTGTGTCTGGTGGGCTCAATGACAGAAGCAACAATCTTGTTGAGAGTACGATAGTGAGGGGCAAGATGGTGCTGTTTAAGGTGAGTAATGTGACTGTAGGCCCCGTCAGATAGATCCCGGGAGACCTCACCCTGAGAAGGACGAAAGTCAGCACTGAGAGGATACTGAGGAGCCTCGACAAGTGGGACACCTATAAGGAGACAATGTCTGCAACAGAGAAGGTGAGGAGATGACCACGAACTCGAGTGGTCGAAGACCAGTATTCACGGTCAATGGCAGAGACGTTCGCATAAAACTCGCGAACCATCTCGGGAAGCACCTCACAGTGACAAGAGTAAAGGCCAACCCAGTCATGCTGAGCAAACTGCTCAGTAAGGCCGGTGGAAATGAAACTTGAGACAAGGACATTCCTCTCGATGAGGATACCCTGCCCGGAAAGCACCCCATAAGCCATATGGGCCTCCCAAGTGTGGAGAGGGACGTAACCTAGAGACCAGGGATGGGGCCACTTCCACCCACGGGACTTAGTCCCGTTGGTGGAGCCTTCGGCAAGAAAGCAGAGGAGACTGATGATGGCAAGAAGAAGAAGAAGAGAAAAAATGCAGGAAGGGAAAGAGAGGGAAGAAGACATACTAACTAGAGACGAGACACCCCGAGCCATGGAAAGCGAAGAAACCCAAGGAGTGGAGGAGAGGAGGAGGAACCGGTGAGAGAGAGAAATCTAGAGAGAGAGAGAAAAGGTGAGAAATGAGGTAGGGTGAGGGAGAAAAAGAGGCATCAACACCCTTAAAAGTGAAAAACGCGCACTGGCACTCAAGCGCTGTGCGAGCGAATTAAAAGCTGGTGCACGCGCATTGGTGTTCAAGCGCCTAGTGAGCTCCTAGAGGCGCTTGAGCGCCCAACGAGAGCCATGCACTGGAAAGCAAAAAGACCCAGATTTTAAAACCCCACACCCCAAGAGACTCCCCCTCGACATAAGATCAAGCATAACTCATGCAACTTGAGAACAACAAGCATATATATATATTTTTTCATTTTGAAAAATAAAAAAATAACCATGCATGAGCAGATCAATGACAAGACTTAGTGGAGAATCCATACTAAAATTTGAACACATGAAAGATGAGAGAGCAACATGAGATACAGATATCAACATATTCAAGTGACGGTTGCATGCAACAACTTAAAATAAAAATTCTCAAACTCATAACTCTATTAAGTGTAAACTGTGAACTCTGTGGCAGAAGAGCAAGAGACTGAAAAGAGGTTAAGTGAAGAGACAACCCAAGAACCAAGGTTCAAACACCGATCAAGATAACATTGAAGTCAAACCACCTAACATTTGGACCTTGAATCATAAGCACAAACCTCAGCCAAGGAAAAAGAAATAGGTTAAGGCACATAGCTATAAAGATATAAATATCTTCTGATATGATTTCTTTTTTTTTTAATTTATTATTTGAAGAAGGGAGGAGGCAAAGAGTAGATCCTTCAAAAGGCGGTATTACCCAGAGGAGATAAGCAGCATCTCGTAGGCCATCATAAATACAAGGATGGGTAGAAGGACATGAGGAAAAGCAACTTAAGGTAAACCAAAAATATCGGTCATTTAAGTCACCGAATGGAGTTGATCAAAGAAATCAGATCACATCGACCGTACAACCTCATCAGGACAGCATGCTCCAAGAGAGTGTGTGCGCATAGAGATGAGAATTAGATCTTTAAACATAATATTGAGCACTAGCAAGACTCACAAGAGAGTAAAATTCTGATGCACATGAGGATCCATCAAATAGCTATGCAAACTAAGAGTAAGAATCCACACCTCATCCAAGTTCAAGATATGAAAATGAAGGGCAAACATATAAGCACACAATCAAGCACACAAGCATGCAATAAAAAGCGAGACAGAGAAATAGAAGATAGAAGAAAGAAGAACAAAGAAAGAATCAACACTTGAGAAAAGAAAGATACACCAAAGAGTGATAATTAACCCCACATGCTAATCCATAGAGATTAAACCAATAGACATCCTAAGGAATTCAAACCTAGAGAAGTTCAAAGGTTTAGTGAAAAAATCAGCCTTTTGATCTTGAGTGGAAATAAACTCAAGAGTCATAACACCATCTTTAACAAGATTCCGGATAAAATGATGGTGAATGTCGATGTGTTTGGTGCGAGAGTGTTGGATATGATTTTTTGAAATATTGATAGTACTAGTATTATCACAAAACAGGGTCATAGTACTTTGGGTAAACCCGTAATCCTGAAGCATTTGTCTCATCCACAATAACTGAGTGCAACTACTCCCAACTGCAATATATTCTGCCTCAGCAGTGGATAGAGAGACACAATTTTACTTCTTGCTATGCCAAGCAACCAAGCAGTTACCCAAATAAAAACATCCTCCTAAGGTACTTTTTCGGTCATCAATATTTCTGGCCCAGTCGACATTAAAAAAAGCTGCAAGATCCGTGTTGGTATCATGAGGATACCACAACCCAAGATTCTTGGTCCCTTTGATGTAGCGTATGATACGCTTGACGGCGATAAGATGGGACTCTTTGGGACACGCTTGGAATTGTGCACAAAGCCCAACACTAAAAGATAAGTCAGGACGACTAGCGGTGATATACAAAAGACTCCCTATCATACTTCGATACAAAGTGGGATCAATATCTTTCCCTTCAGAGTCTTTCCCAAGTTTAATGCTTGTACTCATGGGAGTTCGGGCTTCTTTTCCATAATCTAAGTCAAATTTCTTAACAAGGTCATGGGCATACACAGATTGAGATATAAAAATACTATTTTTTATTTGTCTGACATGAAACCCCAAGAAATAGCTCAATTCCCCGACTAAGCTCATTTGAAATTCATGGCTCGTCTCGGCACCGAAGTAATGAGAGTGATGATCCGAAGTGGAGTAAAAAATAATATCATCGACATAAATTTGAGCAATGAGCAAGTCATCCTTAATTTTCTTTAGGAAGAGAGTTCTATCAGTTCCCTCTCGAACAAAGCTAGAATTTAGAACGTGGTCAGTGAGCCTTTCATACCAAGCTTGAAAGGGCTTGTTTGAGACCATAGAGAGCCTTTCTAAGTCTTAAAACATGATGGGGATGATGAGGGTCTACAAACCCTTTAGGTTGCTCAACATAGACTTCTTCTTTGATGTCTCCATTAAAAAGGGCACTTTTAACGTCCATTTGATATAGCTTAAAGCGAAAGGAACATGCTATAGCCTTTCATACCGAGTGGCCGCTTGGGTCCACTCGGTGTCGGTTTTCAACGTAACAACTTTGGCAGTGGCATCTTCAACAGTGGGGGCTTCGTATCCGTAGAGAACGGATCTCCAAATTCTAATTTTCATGGAATTTAGAAAAGCCTTCAACCTAGCCTTCTAATAGGGACAGTTGTTGCCATCAAAATAGGGAGGCCTAGTGGTGGAGTTACCCTCTCTACCTAACTTCGAGGTCATGGATACTAAAGGATCTAACTCTAGCGATAAAGCCAACTACGAGACAACCTGGCACTGATACCAATTGAAAAAGTTAACAAGCCGAAGGATTGAACCTAGAGGGGCGTGAATAGGCCAATAAAAATTAGTTTTTTCTTTTTAATAAAAGTTTTGATTCTTTTAATGACAAAGATAAAAACCGAAGAAAACCCTAGAACATGAAAACCCTAGGGTATACCATTGGGAGAAAAATCACGGCACCAACACACAACAATCCACTATGAATCAATAAGAGTGTAAGAAACTCAACGAGAAAGGGATTACAACCATTACCACAATGTAGACCTAACTCTGTTTCTTGACTTAGCTCCCCGAGCACCTCATCGATTCCATAGCAACCACAAGCACAACAACTCGATCTCTGTTTGATGATGGCTCCGAGTTAACCCGACCATGTGTGTGAATGATGTGAAAATGAGTATATATAAAAAAATATAATTTTAAGAAGAATACACAACCTAAGGTGTTTGAAAATACTATTGAATGCCCTTAGGTTGCTACAAAATAGAGGATGAATGAAAGAGTAAATGCAAGGCTCTTTGAGAGAGAAAGTAGCCTCTTCAGAAGTTCAAGGGACACTCCAATGACCTAATGGATGAAAACTGTTAGGCTTATATACAAACCATGGCTCAACCAGGATTGGTTGATGAAAAGAGACTAGGCGCTCAAGCACCTATCGAGCGCTCTGCGAGCGCGTACTGGCGCTCAAGCGCCAGGTGAGCGCTCTGCGAGTGCTCTGTGAGCGCATTGAATTCTCAACCAAAAGGGCTCAAGTTCTTGGCATTGGAAAACGAAGGGGCACCATGAGAGCTCAAGCGCCTAGCGAGCGCCCTAAGAGCACTCAACACTGAAAAGGTGGTCAAAAGAGCGCTCAAGCGCCAAATGAGCGAAGAGCGAGCGCTGCTCACTAGAGGAGGGGAGCTCAAGTGAGACCGTATACCTTACATGGGGTTGCCCAGAGAAGTCTAACGAGTCCACCAATGCTGAGACAACGATGAGGAGAGCGAGGGCACTAGACAAACCTAACGACCAAATAAAAATAAAAACATGGGGTACAGACTCCGACGGTTTTGTCAAATACAGAAAATAGCCAACTATACTAACAGCATGGAATCACTCTATCCAAGGATCAGTATCCTAAGACACCTGATGAGATAGAGAAGATGAAGGTGGTTCCTTATGCTTCGGCAGTAGGAAGTCTCATGTATGCTATACTCTGCACTAGACCCGACATCTGCTTTGTCGTTAGCATGGTTAGCAGATATCGGTCTAATCCAAGGTAAGAGCATTGGACTGCGATAAATAATATAATTAAGTATATGAAAAGAACTAAGAATTATATGTTGGTTTACCAGGCAGACAATTTAGTACCTTTGGAGTACACAGACTTAAATTTTTAGTTAGACATAGTGCTAACATCACGAAACAACCTTACAGATCCTTTACAAAGAGCTTACCGGCTAAGAATTTTAATAGTCATGTAGAGAGCATGGGAGTCAGATGTGTGGCAGTATGGTTTTGAGTATAAGTGGGAGATTGTTAGGGTTGGTATATTAAAAATTATATTTTTAGTATTTAATTTTATTTTAATAAAATTAATTTTTTATTTTATGAGAAACTTTATGAGTAATGTATGTATATCATTTCTTTATTATGCATGAATGTTCAATATTCTATATAGTATTTAATCTGGTATGTAGAGTACGGCTTACACATAGAAGATCAGATTTTAGATTCTTACAGAATATAAGTTTTTTGTTCACAGTTTAGATGGAAATGGATATACTATCGGTACGATTATAGCACAGAGTTTTAGTAGCCATGTCTTGGTTACGGAGAACAGATAATAGTGTCGTCTATTGTTTCGACTATCTATACTAGTACACTTTGTGTGTATTGAATGAGACATTTTAAGTAATTAATTTATACTGACTATATAAATTAATTCATACCCTAAGGTTATTATGAATTGTGCTTACCCTCTTAATCCTAAAATAATTATTGATTTGCATATATTTAATATTCGTTATTTTAATTCATTAGAGGGTGTGATCTTATATGGGTCTATATTTTCGGTGAATTGGATAGCGGTATTATTTATATAGCAAATATTAATTATTGACGGAATCCATGTCCCGAAAGATCGGGATTGACGATACCCTTTTAAAAAAGATTCTAAGTTTTGACCAGACCAAACTCTGCAAGTGGATTTGATTATCTAGCGGTCAAATAAATTAAGCGAAGGGGCTTAAAAAATACCAAGATACCGATTAAATTAAATTGTCAGTAATTAAATTTAATTGGCAGGTATCAAGAATCTTAACGTGGGGAGAAATGGTAAGCATTTAATAACAAGATCTCAAGGCTAGATGGTCTTGAGATTATGGGTCAGAGTGCAATTATAATTCTTTAGTGGTGTGAACTGTAATTCAATATTTTATGAAAATTACAAAAATCGCTGTTAGTTTTTCATAATTGCAGATACCGCTATGAGGTTTGCTTAATTGAGAAAACCGCTGATACGTATCTGTATTCCACTAAAAGTCTTACTCATAATTACTCTCCAGGTCCCTACTGTGACCCTATAAATATGCGGGTAAGCTGAACCAATTTCATAACCTGTCTTCTAAGATTAAAACTGTCCAAGTTCTGCC
The DNA here is from genome assembly GCA_032270985.1 of Heliamphora pulchella. Lineage (NCBI taxonomy): Eukaryota > Viridiplantae > Streptophyta > Magnoliopsida > Ericales > Sarraceniaceae > Heliamphora > Heliamphora pulchella. Next base: position 24,312 of record JAULJZ010167648.1, read on the forward strand.
GGTACGCATTCCTAATAGATTGTAGTCCAACCTACATTCAAGGATCGTACAAGAAAATACAGTAGAAGATCTGACAGGAGTTTCAACTCGGATTCAAATCGTAGTTGAATATTCGACCAGTAAAAATATATTTTTCTAAATTAACTTCGGATGCATGGGTTTTATTTTGATCGTTCGTCATCAAAAGTCTTATCTAGAGCTCGTTTTGGTGTTTGCCTGTCCAGTTAATTTTTTTCATTAATCGTTTACAAAAATAAAAATTTTAACAGTCTTGCCTTCAACAGTCAATAAGTCAAATTTTTTATTAATAATGTGCGAATATTTGTAATCGCGGGCACGCGACCCACAACTAGTTGCAAAATAATGTTGTGGTTCAAAAGAGAGATTTGCAATTGCGTTGGTTATTTATTTGACTCTTAATTGTCTTGATTTTTTGTTTTTCTTAATAAAAAGAACCTAGAAACATATATGAGTATTTGGACTAAAAGTGAAACGAATTTACAAAAAATAAAAAAGGGTAAATTATACTTATACCTTATGTATTTAAGGGTTATATCACTGTCACTCTTTCTATTTTTTAAAATATCACTGCACCCCCTTACTTTTTAATTTTTGTAACACTTTGATCCAAAAGTTAACTTTTCGTTAACTTTTGGACGAAAAAATAATATTTTCACACTTACACTTCCTGATTTCTTTATTTTTACACTTACACCCTTGTTTTCTTTATTTTTTTTTTTAATTACAAAATTTTATTTAAAAATTTTTAATTAAAAAATAAAAAATTACTAAATACAAAAATAAGTA
>JAULJZ010167658.1:0-25118 GCA_032270985.1 Heliamphora pulchella
AAATAAGTCCTCCCTTTAGAAGAACAGTAGCCAAACAGGAGACAGCAAAACAGTAGCCAAACGGGAGAACAGTAACCGAAGACAATGAGGAACAAACCGCTTTAGAAGAACAGTAGCCAAACAGGAGACAACAAAACAGCAACCCCGAAACAGACCAAACCCCGTCGTCGACCCCTTTAGAACAGATCAGAGGCGTCGTCGACCTCTTTCCGAAGACAGCAACAGCAGCAGAGGCACCACCGACCCCTCTGGAACAAACCCCAGGCATCGCCGACCTCTCTGGACCAAACCCTAGGTGTCGTCGACCAGTCTGGAACAAACCCTAGGCACCGTCAGTCCTTTTCAAGCAAACAGAGAGTGCTTCGACTCTTTTAGATCCTTGCCGACCACCAAAAAACTCCTTGTCGACCACGAAACCTCCTCGTTGACCACAAAAAACTTCTCGTCGACCACGAAAAATCCAGTCGAAACCTTGCCGACCTTGTCAACCACCGAAACCCACGGATAGGCCTTGTCGGCGTCGGAACTACAAAACAAATTAGGGTTTTTCTTAATCTGGCTCTGATACCATGTAATAAAAGAATAAGAGATTATCAGAAGGTTTCACCTCTCAATTAGAGAGGTTCACTATATATAATAATTACAAATGTGTGGACAGCAAAACCCTAATAGGCCCTTATGACTAACAGACCTCACTACAGATATTATATACATACATCTAATAATACTATATCACTAACAGGAGAGGCCATTGTTCGTGTTTGGAGTTCCACCTTATCAACCCGTTGGAAATTTGATTGTTTAGAGCTTGTTGGGATGCAATCTTTGATTTAGAACACCCACAAAGGTAGGATCTATGACTATATATGAAGATTTGTTGGATATGTGTTGTATATTTGGAGTTTATCCATGGAAAGATGAAAAATCTATATTTTTGGAAATCCTAGGTTATGGGTTTGGGTTAATGCATGTTAAATCTCGAGGTCTTGGAGGTTTTAGGATGTTGTGATCTTGGTAATATCATGATGGAGCCTTTAACTTGAGTTTTGGGAAAGTTAGGATTTCGTTTTTGTCAAAACCTTGGAGATTTGGAGGGTTTTAGGTCGTTGAACCCAAATGGTTAAATTGGTCGAATTTTTTGATAAATTGAGACTCGTATAGTCTTATTGATAAGTAGGTTTTATAAAACTTGGGAATAGGTGAAAATGGTCTAGGTTTGTGTTGTGAATTTTGAATGAATTCCAAGAAATATTGAGTGTATGTGAAAGCATAAGTTATGTGACTTGATTATAGTTGTCATGCGAATTCAAATACAAGATGATAATGATATTTGAATTGTTAATAATCGGAGCCATTGTGGTGTTGGGTTTGACGAGAGGAACCGGTTTGACGGTTGGACTCGTGGTGGTGTAAAACGTGAATGATATAATTAAAGTACCATGTTATTGAAATGTGTAATTAAGATTGGGTTCGATAGCTTCACGGTGAAAGACCAGAAATTTGTGCAATGTAAGGTAGGCCATTCCTTCGGGTTAATCCTCGTAAAAGTGTGTTCTTAGGCGGCCCACCCATCGATGTTTCCAAGAGAAACCAAAAATCTGCACTCCCGCAACAGGCTATAGAATCTGTATTTATCTATTGGGTATCGCGTGGCCTAGTGGTGATAAGTACTCCGGGTTCTATAGGCGCCGTCCGACTTTGGCACTTAATTAAATCAAAAAAAGAGGGGTGTGTGTGAAACCGTTGAATGTGATTGCGTTATGAACACAAGGAAACGAAATGGGGCTAAGGACTAAATGAGATGCGTGCGTTGGTTTTAATAAGAAAGAAATTCGATTATGTGAACGGGTATTTATAAGAAAAGTGGATTCGATTTTGGGTTTAAAGGTGCTGTGCATTCACATAATCATCCTCGCATGTCATGTATATGTTCATATTTAGTCTTTTTCTTACGAGCCTTGGCTCATGGTGCTTAATCCTTTTCAGGTGATAATGGAAAGAAAGGGGTCGAATGAGAGAGGCTTAGTCTCAAGGGCCGTTTTTGAAATTTTGAAAATTGAATTACACGCATATAGGAATATTTTTTGAGAAATGTAAATCATGTAAATGTAATTTATTCAATGCGATGTGTTGGTGCTTGATTTTGGTGGGTCTTCGTTTGTAAGGCCTTAAGCCCACGCACTCATATCTCCCGTGCATAACAGGACATTGTTGTGGTTCCAATGGTTGCACGACGAACGGATGATGGTTTCTTATGATTTGGGGATATTTTAAGATGTTTTCTCAACTCTTTTACTTTTATTCTTATCAAACGGGTATGATGAAAGTCTTATCTTGTCAAGTGATTTTACGTGGGAAATCAAGTTTTAGAAAAAGTTGTCCGGAGCTGAACTATTCGATGGACTGCTCGAGCGGTCTTGTTAACCTCTCAGTTTCTCTGTTTTCGAGTCAAAATACTGCAACTGCAGAGAGACCGCTCGAGCGGTCTGACTAGTTAGGTGATTTTTACACTTTTTTGTTTAGGAGTCTTTTTAAAGGGGTGTTTATTTGCGGGTTTCAAACCTTCTTTTGTGTACTTTTTTACTACAAATTATGATTTCTTTTGGTAAAACGTTTCTCTTTTGGGATTTTTCCTTGTGGATCTTTGGGTTTTTCTTAGTTACAAAGTCAGGGCGTTACAAGGATCCATTCTGGTTTGAGAGACAGTCTTGCTAACCTTGATAGCATGTTCAGAGGAACCCTAACAGCTAATAGAATGTCCATTCAGTATTCAAGCTACTTACTGGTGGCTTTTATTTTCAAGTCGCCTGCCATCCTTCTATTTTGTTGTGAGATCCACGTAGCGGAGTATGGAAGTACGCTTTGAAGGCGTATGAAAGGCATGGCAGGGGTTGCTTCCAGAGCTTAGGCCTTAAACAACAGATGCTAGATGATGTGGCACCCAATTGGGATCTTACATAATTAAGTTTCCACCTTACTAGTATTTCTTTTTGAGTTTATTCTTGTTTGTTTTGATTTATATCTATTTTATCGTTTTATTGGTGAAGGTATTTTTGTAGTTTTCTTAGTTTTGCTTTTGGAAAGTGGCTGTAATGATTTCCCATAGGTTATATTGGGTTGAGTTATTTAATTGGGATTTAATTCTAATTCAACACGTGTCCATTCTAGAGATTTTTTTTTTAATATCTTCAAGCCTCTTGGGGTTTTGTGATGCAAATATGCAATGCTAACCCTAAATGTAATGCATGCAGCTTTCTAGTTCGTTGACTTTCCTTCTTTCTCCTTCTCCTATTGTTTTCCAAAAACACTTTTAAATATCATAATTAGATTCGGTTCAATTTTTGTACTGCTAATTGTTGATAAAAACCCTAATGGGCAGTTTTAATTTTCTTCTTTTCTCATCCGCTTATCCGGGCAATACCTAACTCTTAAAAGTAAACAAACAACCCCTTGTTACTGCGCACTGCACAAGAATAGCCCTAGAAGCACTAAATTCTTGCTCCCAAATTCAATCGGTCCAATCAGTTCCTAACCAATCCTAAATGGAATAGTCTTGTTTGATTACCCTAAACCCTTGGGTTTGACATTAACCCACAAGCGCTTTATAGGTGCACAATATTATGGCATTCTTAGTCGGATGGACTTCCATCTACTAGTCATTATCTTCTTCCATAAATTAAATTTGTAAGCCTATAGAAACCACTTTCCTCTCGTGTTAATCTTCTAATGAATGTTAAGCTATAGAAGGCCTATATTCTGGTAGATTCAGTTTTATGTGTTATCAAGTTCTATGGGTTTACACGCTTTTTCTTGCATGTGGTTGTTGCAGTGCATCTATCATTACAGCATACCTGATGAGAACTGAACAACTATCTCAAGAAGGTTTGAGCAAATCCTTTGCTTTGGAGTATTGTGGGTCTATCAAGTTTTCTTGTGGACTTTGCTTTTTTTTTTTTTAAATTTGAAAATCTCAAAGAAAAAAAAATTTAAGTATTGGAAATCTGAATGTTTATGAAGAGATTGATAATCACGGTATTCTTTGTTTTGTATCATCTTATTTCATTTTCCATTTATTTTTTTCTCTGCACACGTTTTCAGATGCGCTTGAATCTTTACGGCAAAGCTGTGACTTTGTTTGCCCCAATGATGGTTTTCTGGAACAGGTGATGCAAGGCAATGTTGTATGAAATCATGTTTTATAAACTGCATTATAAAGTACTTTTAATTTTGCTTTTCAATGTGCCTAGCTTATCATGGACTCTAGATTCTTTCTTCTCTCCTGTGCAGTTAAAGATGTTTGAAGCAATGGGTTTCAAGGTTGATCACACTAGCCCTATATACAAGCGCTTCCGCTTGAAAGTATTAGGTTTGATTCTTGCTAATAGCTTCCCTTGTGCTTGTTTACATCTGGTTTGTGATTGTTTTTTTCAGAGGTACATTTGCTTTGCCTGAGGGATTGTGCATTTGATTTGCACTTTATTTAAATTCTGAATCTATAGTCACTTTGGAAATATAAAAAATCTTCACTCTTTATTTCAATTGATGGGCCTAGAGTACTGTATGTTGTTAAAGCGTGCGGGGAAGCCACAGTAGGAGCAAGTCAGAAGGTTTCTTCCTAAAGGGGACCTCAGGGACGGGTTCCAAAGCAGCAGCTAGATTGGATGAAGATGTTGGTGTCCTCCTCCATCCAATTTATTTGTTTATTTGATCAGCTACTCATTGAATTTCACTTGCTCTTTTGCTAGTCCCTTAATAAAAAAACCTACTTTCTTTCGATTACAAGGTCCATTTGGCTACTCCTTTGAGAATCATCTGTGGTCCTTTGTGGTCCTTTTGACATCATGGTGAAACCTAGAAATCAATCCCTGATCCAAGGAATTCTGGGATGAAACCTGAGTTTCCTACAGATTTTGTGCCAGGGAAAGGACTGAATGAGATAAACGGTTGATCTCGGAGTGTTCCTATTTTCACATACATCATCATAACTGTTGGCAGTTCTTCAGATTTAGCCATGGATGCATTGAGAGAGGGGCGTGGGAGTAGAGAGAGGGGGTGGGACTGGGGGTCGGGAGGGAGAATCTAATCAGGGGTTTGTGGGGTGTATAAAGGTGTGGAAATACAGAAAAACATTGTCAATGATATCACAACTATAAAATTGTGTGCAACATATGTTTGTCATTATATTTTATTTAGCGACAAGATAATGTTGAAACTATAAGAACTATATGCACATATTATTGTCAATATATCTGGTTTAGCAACATCATGATGAATACAACAATGCTCCTTATGAAGTAGATATTTTAGTAACTTTATTGGGAGATGATGGTAGACTTTATATTAAAATGATCATTACTAGAGATATCTGAAGGTTTGGGGTATTTTCCTTCACTAGTCCCTAAATTTTGACTGATTAAATTTATTACATTTAATGAATCACAAGTCTTCAAATTTTTCTAGGATCTTTTCAAGGCTAAGGCTGTTCTTTGCATACAAATCAGAACTGGTGGCTGTTCTAATTTTATGGTGAGGTTTTAATTATTAGTTATTACATATTCAAGATGGGAAATTTTTGTTTCAATGTGAACATAGCTTGCCCTGCTAATATATCGCCTTCTATTTAGTTGAATAATTTTAAAGATTTTTTCTATGGCAAAATATTGGCACAATTGCAAATATTTTGCGGGCTTGGGGTGCTAGATGGAGGATGTATGGAAAATTATTTAGGATGTGCTGGCTCAATGGAAATGAGAGACCTTTGCGCCTTACTTGGAGATGAAGGAAAATAGGGCCCTTATTATATAAGATGATCAGGTTATTTAATTTTCATCCAGGGATTTTGGCAGTAGGTTCCTCGCAGTAAAATTTTAATGCACAATGTCCAAGCATAATTCTTTCCATGCGAGTGCACAATTTTTTTTAATGCGAGAAATCTAAGCGCATAGCTAATTTTTTGTTTTCAAAGTTGAAAATGTGGTATAATTTTTACCCCACAAGTTCATTTTTCATCGAGTCAATATTTTTATCACACATTCATTGAGCTCTATCAAACAAGACCGATATTTAGTATGAAAATTTGTAAAAAAAAAAAAAAAGAGTTTTTTTGGGAGTTTTGGCATAGTCAAATTGTAGAGTTAAATTTATCTCTACAACTAAAATTGCTCAAAATATTTCCAAATTAATGCTCGATGTTCCTAAAGATTCTATAATGTATTTATGAAACATATTTGAAAAAGTCAATTTTGTTTAGGAGATAACCATCTTAGACTTACATAATTAATTTAGAAAAAATTACAAAAACACCCCATACACTATTCTTGTATATCACTTAACCCCCCTGAACTAAAAACCCGTACAAAATGGCCCCCTAACTATTTGTTTGTATCACTTTGCCCCCTAACTATTAATTAAAATTATAGGAACACCCCCTAACGAAGGGGGGTAAAGTGATACAAACAAATAGTGTAGGGGGTCACTTTGTACGGGTTTTAATTCAGGGGGTTAAGTGATAAACAGGAATAGCGTAGGGGGTGTTTTTGTAATTTTCCCTTAAATTTATATAGGCAATTAAGATTGTTAAAAAAATTACTAAATTAATTCTCAATGTTCTTAAACATATATACAACTTGCTTATGAAACAAATTTGAGAAACTTAATTATGTTTAGGAGATAAATATGGTAAACTTGTAGAGTTAATATAATATTAAAAGGGTATAGATGAAATGTCACCCGTATCCAAGAATTCCCACAAAAGGAAGCTCTCTGAGATCATGCTCCAATCCTTCTTGATAGTGCAGGGATCTTACAGGGGAAGGTCCCTTTCAAATTTGAGAATAGTGGCTTCAGGTGGGGCCCGTGGGGGGTTTTCGAGATAAGAGTGGCTATCCAGTGGGGTGACTTCATAATGGAGGGGCATCCGCCTTTTGTTCTAGTCAAGAAACTAAAATTACTGAAGGCTGAGTTGAAAAGGTTGGACTCTAAGGAGTTTGGTAGGTTGGGTGCTTACAAAGGTAAGGTTGTGTTGGGAATTAAAGCGCGATCATTAATCCCGCTCAAGATCAATCACGAACACACAAATTACGGAATGATAACGAATAAAGAGAGAAAGAGAGGTAATTACACAATACACAAGATTTACGTGGTTCGGCAAGTCATGCCTACGTCTACGGGCTCACACACTTAACTATTATGATTGAAGGTTACAAGAGGAGAATAGTTCTTAGGAGAGAATACAAAATATCAGAAGAAAAATAACATAACTTCCGGCGGCTATGAACCCTAACAGCCTTGTAACTCGCGACTCTCGCATACACCGCTCGAGCGGTCGTAGCACACTCTTGGTTTCTTGTCTACAGAGACCCACCGGTCGAGCGGTCAACCCAGAACACTGATTTTTTTTTCACATTCAACAGTTCTCCCACTTGAAGTAAAAATCACTTCAAGCCTTGAAACATCTCAAACACACTCGTCAACACCTTGAAACCACCGATACAAACACTCAAAACCTGTGTGACCCAAATTCCTATCTTCTATCCCTGAAGGCCAACTGAAGTTGAGCAAAGCTTTAGTTTGTCAATATTGACTCCTTTGGTCAGCATATCAGCTAGATTCTTCAACTCGCTAATCTTCTCAAGATTCAACTGACTGTTGTCCAATAAAGAGCGAATAAAGTGATACTGCAGCTGTATGTGCTTCGTCCTGGAGTGGAATGCCAGGTTTTTTACAAGAAAGATAGCACTCTGGCTATCACTGTAGAGCGTCCCTCTGTCAACCTTCTTACCCAACTCATCCAAGAGACCCTGTAGCCATACCATCTCTTTTCCAGCCTCTGTCACAGCGACATACTCTGCCTCTGTTGTAGAAAGTGCCACAATTTTCTTCAACTTTGAGGCCCAATTCACTGTTGTTCCACCCAAAGTGTAGACAAACCCAGTGATGCTCTTCCTACTGTCAACATCGCTGGCTAGGTCAGCATCCACGTAGTCCCATAGCTTCAGTCTTGTCCTCGTGAAACACAAGGATGTCTCTGTAGTCTCCTTCAAATATCTCAGAATCCATTTGATAGCATCCCAATGTTGTTTCCCTGGATTGCTCATGTATCTACTGACTACTCCCAATGCATGTGCGATATTTGGTATGGTACAGACCATAGCATACATTAGGTTACCAATAGCCGATGCATATGGGACCTTACTCATGTGCTCCTGCTCATGTTCTGTCTTCGGAGACTGATCCTTAGTTAACCTAAAATGGCTAGCTAAAGGTGTACTGATAGGTTTCACGCCATCCATGTTGAACCTGCTTAGCACCTTCTTCACATACTCTGCCTAAGATAGTCTCATGGTCACTTCAGTTCTGTCTCTGACTATCCTCATCTCAAAGATTTGCTTAATAGCTCCCAAATCCTTCATGGCAAACTGCTTTGACAACTGCTTCAACCTATTAATCTCCTCGATACATGACGCAGCAACGAGCATATCATCCACGCACATCAACAGAATGATATATGAGCTGTCAAAACTCTTTACATAACAGCAATGATCTGCCTCTAACCTAGTGAACCCGGTACTCTGCATGAAGCTGTTAAACTTCTTGTACCACTGCCTTGGAACTTGTTTTAGACCATACAAGCTTTTAGTCAATTTGTAGACTGTCTTCATTGCCTTTCACTGCAAATCCCTCAGGTTGGCGCATGTATATGTCTTTTTCCAACTCACCGTGAAGCAACGCAGTCTTGACATCTAACTGCTCCAAAAATGGATCATCTACCTCTACAATTCCCAGTACTGTCTTGATTGTTGTCAACTTCACAACCGGGGAGAAGATTTTAGTGAAGTCAACTCCTTCCTTCTGCTAAAATCCTTTGACAACCAATCTTACCTTGTAACGTCTGCTGCCGTCATGCTCCTCTTTCACTCTGTATACCCACTTGTTGTGCAAAGTCTTCTTTCCAGCTGGCAATTTAGTCAACTCTCATGTCTGGTTTGTCAGTAAGGAATGCATCTCATCCTTCATTGCTAACTCCCAGTTCATCGAACACTCGATCTGCAAGACTTCTGTATAACTTTCTGGCTCACCACTGTAGTAAGCAGAATGTAGAACAAGGACGGAGAAAACCGCTGTGGCGGTCTGATGCTCTTGGAAGACCTCCTGACTGCTGTTAATGGTGTATTGTGTTCCACTTGTGGGTTCACGTTCTCCTTGTCTTCCTCATTCCTGTTCTCTTTGGCTTCCTCAGAAATTTCATCCAAGTCAATGAACTTGGATTTCATCGTCTCCGGCAACGCATTGTCTGCCTCAACCTTTGACTTGTCCTTGTACAGCACCTGTGCATTAAACTCCACATTTTTGCGTCTGATGATCTTCCGGTTTTCGTCATCCCAAAATCGGTAGCCAAACTCATCATCTCCATAACCAATAAAGTAACATATTCTAGATTTGGACTGCAATTTACTCCTAGCATCAGCATCTATATGAACACATGAAGTGCAGCCAAAAACTTTCAGAAAAGACAGATTTACCTCTTTTTTGCTCCATACCTCCTCTAGAATTCTGAATCCCAATGGTATTGACGGTCCCCGATTCAAAAGATAGGCTTATGTGTTCACTGCATCAACCCAAAAGTACTCGGGTAGTCCAAAATGCAGTCTCATGCTTCTGGCTCTCTCACTCAGCATCTTGTTCATCCGCTCAGTCACGCTATTCTGCTGTGGCGTTCATGGAGTGGTATTCTCCCACCTGATTCCACTAGCTGCGCAGAACTCCTTGAATCTCCCGTCTGTGTATTCACCTCCATCGTCTGACCTCAAACACTTTAGCTTCAGCCCGATTTCAGTCTCCACCAATGCCTTCTACTTCTTGAAGACTTCAAACACATCAAATTTGTTCTTCAGGAAGTGGACCTATACCTTCTTGCTAGAGTCGTCAATAAATGTCATATAATACCGAGAGCCTCCAAGAGATGCAATTGGGGAAGAACCCGCAAATCTGTGTGTACCAACTCTAGTCTGTCTGGTTTTGATGCCCTGCTGCCCTCCAGAAAATTGACCTTCCTCTGCTTCCCGAAGATGCAACCCTCACACAAATCAAAATGCCATAGACTTCAAACCTGGCAACTTGCCCTTTGACTGCAGAATCCTCATGCCTTTTCGCTCATGTGCCCCAGTTTCTGATGCCATAAGCTCGTGTCTGACCTACTGTCTGCCAGTGCCACTGTGTCCCTTGTACTAGTAGATGTGTACAGGGTACCTATTTTGGTTACTTGAGCCACTACCATAGCTCCCTTGATGACTTTTCACGTGCCACCAACAAAGGTTACTGAATGACCTTCAACATCTAACTGTCCAACCGAAATCAAATTTCTCATGAGTTTAGGTACGTGCCGTACCTTATGTATCTTCTACATTGACCCGTTCGGCATTTTGATTCTGACATCACCTGTACCCACGATGTTTAAGGCCTCTCCGTCTGCCAAATATACCTTGTCGAAGTCATCAACAACATAATTTTTCATAATCTCTTGGTGTGCCATTGTGTGAAATGATGCTCCTAAATCCAACACCCAAGAATTAATACGGCTGTCCACCGCTAGGAGCAAAGCATCCTAGACGTTCTCTGTCACAACATTGGCTGACTCACCGTCAGCCTTCTTCTTCTTCTGCTTCCTACAGTTCTTCTTAACGTGGCCAATCTTGCCACAACCCCAGCATTCAGGCTGCTGTCCCGACCTAGACTTGTTTCTGCCTCTTCTGGAATTAGACCTACCCTTGTTCTGATTCCTGTTATTACCTCTGTCCCGTGCTTCAACGTTTAATACCGTACTGGCATTCTACTCCGAATTAGATACTTCACCCGAATCCCTCCTGCGAACCTCCTCACTCAATATCAAATCTCTGACATCGTCATACTTCAGTTTGTTCTTTTCGGCAGAGTTACTTACTGCCGTCCTCATAGCCTCCCAAATGCTTGACAGCGAAGCCAACACAATCAAGGCCTTGACTTCTTCATCAAAATTGATATATACTTAAGACAACTAATTCGTAATGGTGTTAAATTCGTTTAGATGTTGTGTAACGGGTGTACCTTCGGCCATCTTTAGATTGAACCTTTTCATAAGATATACCTTATTATTTGTCGACGGCGTTTCGTACATACTTGACAGTGCCGCCATTATGTCTGCTGTAGTCTTTTCTTTGATTACGCTGTGCGCCATTGATCGGGACAACGTCAATCTAATAATCCCCAGCACCTGTCTATCAAGTAATGCCCAATCCTCGTCTTTCATGCCCTCTGGTTTGGATCCCAAGAGCGACAAGTGTAGCTTCTTCCCATACAGATAGTCTTTTGTCTGCATTCTCCAATAACTGAAGTCCAAACCATCGAACTTCTCGATTTCTATCGATCTTCCTTTTTCTGCCATGTATATTCGTCAACCTCCTAACCCAGAGCTCTGATACCAGTTGTTGGGGATTAGAACGCGATCACTAATCCCGCTCAAGATCAATCACGAACACACAAACCACTAAATGATAACGAAGAAAGAGAGAAAGAGAGGCAATCACACAATACACAAGATTTATGTGGTTCGACAAGTTGTGTCTACGTCCAGGAGATCATACACTTCACTATTATGATTGAAGGTTTTAAGGGGAGAAGAGTTCTTGGGAGAGAATACAAAATATTAGAAGAAAAATAACATAACTTCCGACGGCTATGAACCATAACAACCTTATAACTCGCGACTCTCGCATAGACCGCTCGAGCAGTCTATCGGGTGGTCATCGAGCGATCTCAGTACACACTCAGTTTCTTGTCTGTAGAGACCCACCGCTCGAGCGGTGAAAAGACCACTTGAGCGGCCAACTCAGAACACTGGTTTTTTCTTCGCACTCAACAGGTTGTTGCAAACATTCGTCGCCTTAATGCAAAGGAGGAGGCTAGGTTCCTTGATGAAGAGTGACAAAGGCTCTAAACGGGGAGTTCGCAAGGCTTGCCAAATTGGAGGAGATTTCTTGGTGCGGAAAAAATTATGGGTTTTGTGGCTAAAGGTTGAGGATAAAAGTACTCATTTTTTTAATAGGATGTCTAATGCACATAAGCGGGTTAATTTGCTTGGGAAGGTTCGGGTGGATGTTGCTCTGCCGAATAAGAAGGTGTAGAGGATTTGAAGCCAACCGTTCAATCCCACACAAGACCGAGATCAGACGAACAATAACAAAGAAGAACAAAATCAAGAATACAAGCAAGAATCACGACACAAGGATTTTACGTAGTTCAACAAATCGTGTCTACGTCACGAGCTCACACGTTTTCACTAGTTTTAGGGAGAATACAAGCATAGTGAATAAATCAATGTTGTATGAAAGAATTGTCATAAAACCTAATGACGGCTGCAACCCTAATGCCTAAGTCTATTCTGCAACAAATCGATCGATCTGTTTCAAGACCAATCAATATGTCTTCACTTTTCAACAATCTCGCACTTGAACTAAATTCACTCTTAGCCTTTCGATATTCAAAAATCACCATCGCCTCAAAACCGAACTAGCGAACCAGTGTGAGCCATCTTTCCGTCTTCTATGCATAAAGACCAATCAAAGTTGAACGAGCCTCCAACTTCTCAATAATCACCACTTTCGTGAGCATATCTTCTTCAAGCTAAGTTGTCCATCCTCCATCATCGAGCCTATAAAGTAGTACTTTATGTCAATATGCTTCGTCCTCGAATGAAAAGCTGAATTCTTTGCCGAGTGAATAGCACTTTGACTGTTACTAAATAATCGGCTACTTTTTTGCTCTTTACCTATCTCTTTCATGCGACCTTTCAACAAGACCAGTTCCTTGCACGCCTTCGTGGCTGTAACATATTCTGCCTCTATTGTGAATGTAGTCACAATTTTTTATAACTGTGAACTCAACTGACCACCACAATCCTCCAGTGTAAGGGTTGCAAGAGAGACCTCGCTCGAATAATACATGGGCCAAACTAGAATACCACTGTCATGCGTGAACTCTGAATAAAAAAATAAGAGGAACGTTAAAAATGCAAATAAGACAAAAAAAAAAAAACATGCAGATTTCAGAAGTTGGTACAAAAATATGAATCTAGAGAAAAGCCTAACTAGAAAAGTGATTGTGCATATACAATACATATTAAGTTATTAATAAGTGAATCTAGTACGAAAGATATGAACCATTACTTAATCTCATGCTTGCCACCAAAAAAATTTTGTCCAAAAAGTGAGTATATGCAACCCACAGAACCCCATGATCCACATTCCTAATCTCAATTTTCTATATGCATATATGTGTATATTTATATTTGTATCACTATATATATATATATATATATATACATGTAATACTGTATCGTAGAGACGTTTGGGACCAAACCCACTTGGGAAAATAAATCTTTTTCTTAACAAGGAATAAGAGAGAAGAGTAGAGGAGAAGTGAAGAACAAGAAAAGACTTAGTACGTACCAGATCAAAGCTTGAAACTACCATCATTGATGGTCGCTTGTTACTGTAGAAGAATTCGGAGATTGTCGATGGTTGATGCACGTTTTCATAAGAGCGGGAGTGGAGAGTGCCGATCGAAGAATCTGCATCTGGAGGAGACTCGAGGCTTCCATTCAACCCTAATGAGTAATGACCCTCCATTGGATCATGCCACACAATCTTCATTTACCCTCAAATCATAACATGTAACCACTATTGGTCGGGTCGTGTTATACTTGTGTTTGTATTTTAAACAAGTCATCCCACCATAACCCGAAAAACTATTTTTAGTAACCCATAACCGACTGAATCGTTATACGAAACCATTAATTGACAGGTTGGTCAGTTCTGTTAACACGGTTTTTCTGGGTCGGATAGGTTGAGGGACACCCCTAATAAGAGCATTCCCCTCTTTTCAAGGGTATAAGTACAGCAAAGGTATACTATGTACTCTAATGGGCGTAAAATGCACTTACAGTATTTTTTTCCTTTTGTCATTCTCTTATATGTGTACTCGTCCCTATAATTCATCATTATAACCGAGCAGTTAGAAAGTTAGATATTTGTAGAAGTTCTTTTTTTCTTATGAGTTTTGGCACTGTTAGGTTTGTCTTTATGGCTCTTGTTCCTGTGCTAAATTAAGTTACTCCATTGGTTTTCCTTAATCCCATTGATTTTGTTGGTATCATTGTTTTTCGGGCTTTACAATCAACCTGTTTACTTATGCCACCATGTGTTAAAAGTAGTATATGCTGACGCGATTCCTAAATCCCTGACCTATGTTACGTGGATTATTCTAATTGTTTGAAGTACCCATGTCGGGCTCACACTCATGTAAGTGTATGGAATGTGCCCCCCTGTATATGATGTTGGACATTCACCTAGTAAGCATATTTAGAAAATTAGAATTTTTCATGAACTAGTATAAAACTCTCATATTGCCAATGAAATGCTCTATGGCACCTTGTAAACTTATTTTACCTTAAATAATAAAAGTACGACAAAAAATATGAATTTTTTGCCAAGTTTCCGGTCATTGGACATGGTAATTAGATAAATGTGACACTTGGGCAATACCCGCATCCGCACCCAGACTCCAGTTTTATGTAACATAGTTCATGAGGAAAAGGTTTGTTATTGTTAATGAAAACTGTTCCCTGATCTCAAATCAGACCAAATGGGGTGGAAAAAAAAAACAAAAACAAAAACAAAAGTAGTTGAGCAAACCATTTTGAAAAATTGTCTTCAAGAGCATGTACTTCCAGGTGATTCACTTTTAGGAATTCTTTTTAAATTAAAAATGAGAGTTAAAACAATTAAAATGAGGCCAACAAAGTCCAATGTTTCAGACTGTTGTCCCTACTTGACCTTTTTCCCGATAGGTCATAGATATAAATTTTGTCAGAATGAACCAAGCTATGTTTGTTAACTGCTTGAGCTTGACTAGCCTGTCTGCACAAGCAACTGGCATAACCTGAGCCCAAATCGTATAATAAATGAGAAAAGCCTGTATGGGGTCCAGGTCGAATCACTTCAAGCATAGAGTGGGTGTGGTGGTAAGAAGATGGAAACAAATACAGCTTATGGCTTCAACATGATAGGATATGAGGATACAACAAATTTCAAAAAGAAAGGGTACGGATTCATTAAGTGTGGTCCTTTGTATCTATAGATGTATATATATGTAGGTGGCTATATATCCTTATGTATTATGATTGCCTCTCAAAAGTAATTCTGGATTCCATATTTCTGCATTCGATTTTTTTCTTTTTCTTTTTCTTTTTCTTTTTTTTTTTGAGCCATACATAATGCCGAAGTGACATAAAAATTTAGTCATTTTGCGGTCATGAACTTGGGACCAAATTCAACAAATAAATCTTATTGTATCAAACTTCTTTTCAACTAGTAGTCATAGTGTTAGAAATTCTTGTTATTTTTTTCTTAACAGTTGCATTCTAGTGCTATAGTGAAAATTTCGTATCTTGATGTTCAGGATGTGTCGGATACATGCCTTTTGGTACCTAGAAAGTATATAATTATGATATGGTATTACTCCCTCGTAAAAGTATATATGGTTTACATTGTGGTGGCAATGGTGTAATTTGTTTAACTATTATGCTAATGTTTATTACTTGCACCAGTTGCACGGTATACACACGAAAGTAAATTAAATTTGTCTGGAAGAATTTATTGCAGCGTGAAATTCAACATATTGAGGTGAAATTCTGCTGATATCATGCATGTCCTTATTCCTCACATCAGCTTATGCTTTTTTGCTTTTAATGATCTCATTTGACTGTCTTTATCATCTAGTTCATGAGAAGTGATACTAGAAAGAAAGCTTTTTCAAGGACTTGCACTCACTAATCAAGCTTCTTCATTTGTTCTCTTTCATTGTTATTACAAGTCCTGTTTTCTCTTTTCTAGTGCTTCTAGAAAACCTTGTGTTTTCTTTTGTAATGGCAAATTGGATACCCCACTCCTCCACCTAGCTCTTTAAACCAATGTTATTATCTTCTAATATGTCACCTATGTTAAAATGTTATCTTTAATCTTATTAAAAGATCCTCTTGATCTTGTCAATAAAAACTGAAAATACTCTTACATACTCCTTGGAACATATTTGACATTTGATGATTCTACATGAGTGGTGTATGATTATTTACTACATATTTTGTGAAAAGTGTTTTGACCAAGGTTCTAAATACCATGCCGGGAAGATCACCAATTTTTCCATTGGGATTATACGTATCGATTCCAGTCAAAACTCGATATTGTTTTGAATTTATCATTACAAAATAGTACATATTTTTTAAAAAAAATATTGTCCAACAACAAATAATTTAGTATAATATAAGTATTATACTATAGATTTCAAAGAGAAAGGGTTCAAATTCGTCAAGCGCGGTCCTTTATATTTATAGATGTACATATATGTAGGTGGCTATCCTTATTTATTATGATTGCCTCTCATAAGTATCTATAGATGTTCGCAGTACATATAGTATAGCATCAATATTTATTTGACATAATTTTTTGAATTAATTACTCTTAACTTTAATTTTTAGTTTTGATATTTATGATGATCAGCTAATATGACAATGAGATAAATTTAACATTTAACATTTTTTATGATGAGCTAAAATTGATTAGTTTGAGAACTCTTCTTCTATACTATATTTGAAGCTTAAATTAGAGTAGAAAAATAAAAAGAACAAAAGAGAAAAACTTTTAATAAAAGCCTTTTTTAGTTTAATTATGGACTGGTATGGGTTTTTTGGAACAACCCAATATTTTTTAGTATGACTGGTACTGGTCAGTACCGGTCGATATTTTGGCCAGAATAGAATTGGAGTGCTACAGTACCGGTTTTTGTCCGAAACAATACATAGGTACCGGTTTGTATGAAATGGTATTGACAGCTTTTGGTTTTGACACGAATCTTATGCGCATTCAGAACCATAAGCTGACTTGTGTTTCATAGTTTTTTTATTTTTTTTTATTTTATGTTTTTTGTTGTGTGTTAATATTTAGCACTAAGCTTTAAACTTGTGCCTTTCATGGAATGGATTAATGGACATCAAACTCGTCTAATTGTTTAAGCATTAGGTTACATATTTTCAAAGCTAATCAGTATACTTCAAAATGAAATTTGACCCTTGAGTGTTGGTGAATGCCTTGATGTTGGAATTCCCTAAAACAAACCATAGGATAAAGAGAGATGTATCCCATATTTGGGCTAGGGTATGGAGGCACTTCAGGCCATTATTAATGACATTGTATTTTTATAATATTATAATGTAGGATGATTCTATTAGTCGGTATATTGGAAATTAAATGAGTTTTAATTCTGAAATGATGATTGTTATCTAACCCATCCATGTGATGAGTGTGAAAACATTCTTGCTATCGATTATGAACTGCTTTTTATTCTTTTATAGTCAATATTTGGAGGATTTGTTTGTTTTGATTTGAATACCAAGGTTTGATACATATCCTGGCCTTACCTTGGTCATAGCATGTTAACATGAGCATCTTATGGGAAATCAAAGTCCATGTATTGTTCAGATTCTTCAGAAGCCACACATTCTTGCAGCTCTGATATAATTTTATACCTAGTAATTATGTTTTAAGTTTTGGTTATTGGTGAATGTCACTGTGAGCTAAAGCACATTATTCCCCTAAAAAAGGTAGGCACAGACAGGCCAAAAAAAAAAAAGAAAAAAAAAACAAATAGACAGAGAAAGAAAACCAAATGTTTACTCATCTATATGTTAATTGGTTTGTTGTGTCCATTTGCAATGAGAAGTCAGTCTGCTGTGTCCATGTTGGCAGGTGATTCTTACAATCGCAGTGAAAGAATAGACCGTTCTAGATTTGGGGCTGATCCTGGCTTGCCACCAGAAGAAGTCTCCTCCGAGGTAGGAACGACTGGGAATAGAGGATTAGTTTCTACCCCTGCATACCGCTGCAAGAAATGCCGGAGAGTTGTTGCATTGCAAGAGAATGTTTTGGATCATGTTCCGGGGGAGGGGGAGGCATCCTTTGGGTGGCATAAGATGAGAAGTGGCAACCCTTTTAACAAGTGTGATGAGATTGGGTGTTCATCCATCTTTGTGGAGCCTTTGCGTTGGATGACAACAGGTACGAAACAGTGACCACTCCCCAGTTATTTTATCTAGTTTCTAATACATACGCGTATTTCTAAATAAGGCCTTTTTTGGGATGTCTAAAAAGATTTGTTTTTAAGAATTTTAACTTTTTTAGAAAAAAATAGGAAGAAGAAAAACTTAGATTGTTTGGGACAATTTCTTAGGGTGAGTGAATTAAAAAAAAAGTAAGAACATATTGGCATTTCAACAAAAAGCAAAAGCTGTGTAGTGTTTGGGATAACAGCACGGTTTGTTTAATTTTCTAATAGTAGAGTTGACTTTTTATATTAAGGGTATTAAAGTCATTTCATTAAAAAAAGAGGTTAGATCGTTTGGGGGGTGAATAGTTTTTTTTCTTGAAAAAATAATTTTAAAAAAAAGTTTTTTTTTTGGAATGCCAAACAGTGTAGCATAAAAGCTGTCTTTTTTGCATCTCTCCAAAAAAAGTCAGCTTATCTCTAACAGGGGCTAAACTTGTAGAAATAGATGAAAACTCGAAAACATACTGTGACTGGTGGACATGAATTTGGGGTCTTTGGGTCCGATTTGAGCATTATGCATCCAAGAATGATGGTATTGTGTTGGAGTTTGCAAATGATGTTGATGTATTGTTTGACTTTTGAGTTGGTAACAGACCACTCCTTTGATCTTACTAGCATTTCTCCAACCTTTGTTGCCTTCGTTCCAATATCGAGGCTATTCTTTTTTTTCCCTTCTCGAGTGAGCTCCATGTTACATTTTTATATACTGCAACTCAAAAACTTGCCTTCGCCTATTTGTTGGCTTCTTCGTTTTCATATCTATAGTATATGATTTCATGTACATGTTCAAGATTTTAGTTTTTGATTCTTGTTTCGTTGTCACCAGTTGAAGATGGTGTATTAGAGGGAAAGCTTCTATGTTCTCATTGTGAAGCCCGGCTGGGTTATTTCAACTGGTCGGGGATCCAATGCAGTTGCGGTAGCTGGATCACCCCGGCCTTTCAGATCCACAAAAGCCAAGTTGACATCAGCACCGTCTGATTTTTTTCAGGGCAGAAAGCAATTTTCCTATTACCTTCGCGTCGATAGTATCCCGGAGGAGACCACCTTAACAGAGCGAGGAGGGAGATCTATGAAATGCATCTTAAGAATGTCTCCAACCTGCAGGAAGATTGAAGACCCTGAGTTTTTAATTGTGATGCCAATATTTGAAAGCACATTTTTTGAGTTTTAAGGATCACAAAGAAACAAAAACAAAAAAAAGGGGGATGGATATTTGTGAACTTGTTTCGATTTTTTTGCTTATCATGGTGAACGATAAGTCACTTTGGTGTTTTCTATACCTGATTGCTTATATGCTTTACCTTTTCATGTTGTAATGGAGATTCTCTATATGAAATGCAGACCAATTTTGGTTTTTTTGTTGTTTGTTTCCTTTTCCTGCTTTTTCTTGGATCTTTTTGTTTTTGGTGTTTGGAGTGGGGGTATGTCTAAGTAGTATGAATACGGTCACGTGACATGGCAATAACACGATGACATGTCGATTCTAAAAAATTTCAGGTCATGACACGTTTGGAATATATTATAATTTTTTATTTTTATATACATAGTATATGTCAAATAAAAGCTAATGAAAGAAGATACTAGTTAAATTAAAATTTCATATATTGCTTCTTCTTTTTTTTTTATCGGTATATTTCTTCTTAGAAGTTATAAATGTTTCAAAATACATTTACTTGCGCTTTGAAGAATTCGTAACAATGATTCATCACATAGACTTATTTTATTTGGAGGGTGTGGCATTTTTATTGGTACAAAGGGAATTCGTCTTTTACTTTTAAAAAACTTTATGTAAAAGAAAAATAAAATCTTAAATCAAAATTTAAAAACCCTTCATATTTTGAAAACAAAAATCAATACAAACAAAAATAGGCCATTAATAATTCGTCACCTTTTGAAAATATGTCTGGGATTAAAGTATGAAACGAAAAAGGTGTTAGGCACTATAATTCGCACAACTGTTTAGGTTAGCCTTTATTAATCGTTGTTCGTTTTTTTTTTTAAATTTTTTTTACAAATGCACACAAATATAACATTGAGGGTTACAGAAGGAACATCTAAATCAAATAATAAAAAGAAAGCAGGATATGTCAATAAAAAGAAAGCAGAATATGTTTACATATGTTTACATAATATTGACATGTCAATAAAAAGAAAGTAGAATATATCAAGGGAAGTAATTACAACTAATGGTATCACTAAACATGCTAAAACTATAATAATAGAATACCAAAAATCAAGAAAACACACGACTGGACTTAACCAGATTTTGCAGCAGCGAATAACAAGTTTGCGGTGGCAAATATTGCAATGCCAAAGTTTAAGGTCGTAACATGGAAGGTTGAAACGGCCATTGGAATTGCACTTTTTACTAAATTCTAATCATTGTGAGTTGGGTGCGATTATGTTGAGTGTACAGTAACGTTTTAATATTTCGAATACTATTTTTGATGGAAAAGTGATCAATCCAAGTTTTTAAACATAACTTTATCGAAAATTCGTGCAATTAACAAATGCAACAACAATTAAAATTCTAATCTCGGCCTTCCCATAAGAGGTAGAAGGAATAGGAAGAGAAATGTCAAAATTTGTAGGGACTCGGTCCCTTTTCATTTATAAGGATTAATAAACTGTGTTATGATATTTTTGGTGAGAAAACAGCCAAGTGTTCAATTATGTGAAAGAATTAAAACTTGATCACGAGAACAATTGTGTGGGTTGTTTGGGTGAGTTTTGAAGTGTTTAGCTTATAATTCGATCTATATATACGTTTTTCATTCAGGGTACCTCTTAGCATTGATTGCTCGAGCGGCTTAGGGTGGCCAGCTTGAGCGAGTTAGTACCAGAAACTTTTTTTAAAACCGGGTAAGAGTGGACCACTCGAGCGAACTGTCGGCGAGCAAATTTTTAAAATCGCCGGTTAAACCCCTTTTTTTCATTTCTCTCATTTTCTTCTCTCTCCAAACTTGTGTTAAACCCCTATTAGTGGTAATTCCTTGTTTATCTCTTAGTTAAACATCCATTAGAAGCTCGAGCTTTGCGTTGGAAACTTTCTTCTCACATCTCGGTTGGAGTTTTTTGTGGCTGAAGCTTGTTAGGACCCCTTTCTTGTAGATCTATCATAAAAAATGTAGGATCTATGACGACTTGTGAACATTCTTGGATATGAGTTGAGTATTTTGATTCTATACATACAAGTATGATGAATGCTTTTTTTGGAACACTAGGTTAGGGTTTGTGTTGATACATGTTAAATCTTGAATATGTGGATGTTTAAGGTGGTTTTATCATGCAAGTGTTGTTGGAGATGATTAGATTGAGAAATGGTGGGCTATGATTTGGATTTGAGTCAAAACCAGGAGAATTGGGGCTTTGGGGGTTAAAGGATCCAAATGTTAAAATTGATGAAAATTTTAGACAAATTGGGGTTATACTAATCTAATCGCATGTAAATTTCATGAATTTATATGATATGTGAAAACGGTGGATGTTGGGTTGTAGGTTTTTGTGTAAAATCGAAAAATCTTTGGATGTAAATTATATGAAATGTTAACTTTAGAGTTTTTGAACCTTTACATTCGAATATGTGAATTATGAGAATATATGATATGGTTGAGAATTGGCATCGTAATTGTGTGGGGTTTGGCGAGAGGAACTGGGTTGACGGTTGGACTTGTATTGATTGTTAATGAAAATAATATAATTAAAATACCGTGTGATTAAATGAATGACTAAGTTGGGCTCGAGAAGCTCATCGGTGAAAGACCGAAAACATGTATAATGTATGGTAGGCCATTCTATCGGGTTAATCCCAATAAAAGCGTGCTTTGAGCGGCCTACATATCGATGTTTATGAGAAAATAAAAAATGTGTGCTCTCCGTGTCGAGCTATAGAATGGGTACTTATCATTTGGGTCTTTTGTGGCCATGGTGATAACTATGCATGGGTCTATAAGCGCCGTCCGAGTTTGGTACTTAATTAAATCAATAATTGAATCGAGTTGGCAAGCCTGAAATGAATGACGTGAATGAATTATGGAATTTGAAAAACCTTGGGTTGGTTAGGAAACGGTGTGGTGACATGTTGAAAAGGTTGAATCCACTAAGGTCATAGAACGTTGAACTAGTTAAATGAAAACCTGGTTAACTGACAAAAAATTGGTTTTGAAAAGACGGAGTTGGGTTTGAAAAAACGGAATTGGTTTATAGAGAAAACTATGTGTTGCATTTCACATAACCATCCTCGCATATCGTTCATTCTAGTCTATTTTCTACGAGTCTTGGCTTATGTTGTTTAATCCCTTTCAGGTGATAGCAGGAAGAAGGTGTTGAAGTGAGATGATTGGTCGCAGGACCCTTTTGTGTAGTTTTGATAGAATTACATATTCATTGATAACATCTTTTGAGGAGTGAAATTATAAATGTAATACTCATTTTGAATACCTAGATGAATGTATTTTGGGTTGGAGTAACCCGTGTTGTAAGGCTTTAAAGTCATGAATTCATGATTTGTATGCATGTAAGGGTGTTGGGCTCGTATTGTTGATTGAATTCCTTGGTTTTTGAACGAAATATCATGGTCTTGAAGGTTGGATTTCGTGTTTTTGGGTTGAAAGAGGTTTTTCCATTATCAAGTATATATTTTACTTAATAATTTTGCTTATCAAAACTATGTTCAAAGGGTGAGAACCAACACTTCGAGAAATTTTCAGGATTTTGGAATGTTTACTCTCGGGTACCTCATCGCGAGTGGATTTCGCTAGGTGGCACATTTTTTAAAATTGTCTTAAAAAATGGTTTTTGATAAACATCTTTTGGGCATAAATAGACCATTTTTGGGAGTTATTTACAATAGAAATTAACTCTTTTCACCCTTACCTTTGATGAGAAAATTAAAGGTTTACTTTCTTTTTATGAAGTTTTTTTTTTTGTTCTTTTGGATTAGATTTCTTAAATTGGGTTCTTTCTTCATAAAATCACGTAGATTTATATTGCTACGAAATCGGAGCATTACAAATTAGTATCAAAGCTTTAGGTTCGAATACCTAGGTGCCGTAGGAATGGTTGATCCATTGTGTGAGAGTTTGCAATGATGCGTGACATTAATGTATTGGTGTGTTTGCATGAAATATCTTGAGATGACTTGATGCTTGCATGCTATGTGATACATGGGCATAGAGGTTAGACTTTTAGGATAACGTGTCTTGTCTTTGGGCGACCAGTCGACTAGTTTGGGGTTCGAGTTAGAAAAGTGTTTGGCCGACGTCCATTCTAACTAGAGATCCAAACGAGCTACCCATATTGATGTGTTATTCCGATTAGTTCTCCTCATTACGTGTTGTGTAAGATGTGTTGCCATAAAGATATGTGTTACGTGATAACTAGAGGAGGTGGGATGTTGTTCATGAGAGATGAGTTATTGTAAGCCTTGTTGTTGATATCTTCCTTTCGTTCTTTCTTATAGAGTGCAATGCTGTCGAGGCGAGGTAGAGGCCAAGGTCGCACTTATGCCCAACTTCTAGAGGAAGGGGATGTGCATGCCCCACAGGAACAAGGGGCAGTGTAGATGTTATACAAGAGATGTTCACTACGATAAGAGCTTTAGTTGAGGTAGCTAGGGACAGCGCAAGAGCTCCTGAGCCAAGGGCTACAGTAGCTATGAGGAAATTTCGTCTGTTAGACCCTCTGACCTTTTCTGGTGAGCCGGATTCCAAAGCGGTCACAGAATGGTTAGAGGTGACCACCACCATCCTTGATACGCTTGAGATCGTTGAGGATGAATTACGGGTGAGGTTGGCGGCGTTCCAATTCTGATAGGATGCGCGGGAATGGTGGAAGTTTGTTAAGACGACTGTAGATGGCACATGAATCACTTTTGCTAGGGTCTTTTTGGAAAAGTATTTTTCGAGGTCATTAAGAGATACGTATTGGGAGGAGTTTCTCTCTCTTATCCAGTGAAATCTTACATGGTCCAATATGAGGCCAAGTTCGCGAATCTGTCGCGGTTTGCACCTGAGATGGTGGCAACGGAGGAGTTGCGCACTTAACGATTTGAGCAAGGACTTCGATCTTCCATCAAGGATCGGATTATAGTTTTAGGCTTTTGGGTCTATACAGAGTTAGTGGAGGTTGCTATTTGGGTTGAGAATGCTATAGCGGAGAGCCGCAAGATTTGAGAGAGTAAGTCACATCAGGGAGTTTCTAGTGTACAATCAGAGGGGCGCTAGCAGAAGAGGCAGAAGTGGGGAGGACCAAGTTCTTACCCGACGAGAACGCAGTTGCAGCCGCAATCGGCACCCACACCATCCATTGCGTCATCTAGACGTTCTGAACGTCGGGAGATGGTGTGTTACACATGCAGGCAGCCGAGGGCACAATGCTAGGGATTGCACACAGATGGGACAGCAGCAGAGTCAGACTCAAGGGAGGACCCCATTTTCATGTTTTCAGTGTAAGTATACAGGTCACATACAACGAGATTGCCCTCAGTGAGGGAGTATTCAGGGTGCTTCAAAAGCACACCAGGAGCAGACATCACAGGGACGACAGGGCTACAGCCAATCGCAGCAGCAGTCAGGAGTACAGTCGGCGAGGACTACAGGAGGAGCTACCTCAGCTTAGTCAATGAGGCAGTTGGGAGCTAAGGGGAGCAATGGACAAAATTAGGGGAATCAGGGGTGAGTATATGCCCTCTTGGAGCCCAACACTTATGTAGCACCTATCGTGCCAGATGCAGTAGCCAGCCCGTCGATCATTCGAGGTACCTTCCTAGTGTACAATGTTTGAGACAATACTACCAAGATTATTAATTTTGTAAACGATTTTCGATAAAAAAAATAACTGGACGGGCAAACGCCGAAACTGGCTCCAAATAAAACTTTTGACGTCGAACGATCAAAATAAAACCCGTGCAATCAAAGTTAATT